>CAJUYH010000885.1:0-24596 GCA_910591685.1 Galerucella tenella | reverse complement strand
TCAGTTATTTTACACCCACACCATAGGGCGAGAGAGTTTGGGTTGTTGCTTTCTGCCGGGTGAATGGTGTTTCATCTGATACACACCTACGTGAAATAATGTGATGTGTCTAAACTAATTCTTATGTTTAACACCTACCGGAATATACTAAGTATGGAATGGAATCGTGTATACCGTGAGATGTTGAAAAATTATTGATTGTCAGAACCGTCCATATTGATTTATAATTGCATGTAATTCGTATCTTAAGCGTATAGGTGTAATCTTATGAAAGTAAGATGTTTAACTTCGCCAAAGGAATGAAGCTGTTAATATTATGAATATACAGGATGTGAATACCTTTTAAACTTCTAAATGGGTTGTTTTGGGGCCAATTTTGAGTTTTTTACAGCTGGAATCAATAAGGTCGATTTCCGTTTTAACGATAAATGGTATAGAAATAAAAAAATTTCAATTAGAAACTTTGTGTATTTTTTATATTCGTATTCCTCTGCTTCGCCTAGACATATTTCAACAATCAAATAATGTAAAAAACCGTCACGTTAAAATCTTAGATCCCAATTCAAGGAAAATATTAACAGACCCACAATATGAAGTCCTCAATGAACAGCTGAATCTAGGAAGTTCTCCATTATCAAACTGTCTTCTTAAGTAATAATTGTAAAGATCAGCAGATATAGTTTTCCTGGTTTCCTATATCATTGCACAGTTATACTGATCTTAAATGGGACAAAGATATCCAGAATATCCCCATAGGGCTAATAATATCAAAGCTACTATTTGTAAAATCTTCTTCTTTTTTCTATTCATATATATTAAGTCAATCACTAGATAGGGCACTATTTGGACTAGCCAAATATATATCAAGTATACATCATGTAAAAAGTAACTTCTGTCATTCTGATGATGATATTTATATCGAAACAATTGTCAATTTACTTGCAATTTACCTATTTTTACAAATATATTGTGGAGTCATTTAAAAACAGTTAGTTTCATTTAAAACCATATGATGAGTAGATTCCACGAAGTGAGGGTTTATACAGTTAACTCGATATTTTGTAATTTAAATTAATTTTTTTTTATTTGTTACCAAATTGGCTCCTGATTCCGACATTGCTCATATCAGTCAATATAACGAAAATTGCCACAGTAAGGCGACTATAATGTTCTCGTCCAGTTCATTGAGTTTGCCTGGGCATTACCACACCATTTTGGAACTGATCTCACAAGAGCTGCTTCAATGGCTGCTTGACTATCCGACTATCCTGATACTCCTTTGCCTTCTATATCCATTGTCAATATTGAACTGGGCACACTTACTTATCGTGTGAACTTCCGCTTGAAAGATACGTGGGGTTTTTCACAAGCTTTCAAAGTGCTAGTTTCCTAGCCCGTACACTCATATCCCAGTTGCTTTTGAGCCGTCTGTGTACCATTGAATGGCATTATTCCCAAGTCTGGTAATGTAATCCCATTCCTTCTTGTTGCTTTCCGTACCTAACGAATTTCTTTTAAAAGTTATATTTTTCCATCATACCATCTTGTGGCATGTCCCAGGTTATCTGATTTCTAAGAAGTGACAAGGTGTTTTTTCATGATTCCCTCTATACTTAGTCTGTATCTTGTTATTTCTGCAACAATTTCCACCACCATATGTGAGGTTAAAAGGATGAGAATGACTTCCATGGCTGCCTATGGGTATGTTTTCATTGCTCCAGTAATGCATAATTATTTCCAAATCCAGATTATTGCAAACTTTCAGAAAATAACAATATCCCAAACGACAATATTTGGCTGCAGCAAGATGGTGCTCTACCTCACTATGTGCATGTGGTGAGGCAACGAGTTTAAAGGAGTCGGTTACAAACAAACAAGTGAAGCTAATTTTTGCGTGTTAAAAAGGGTCTGGAGATTGTAATCTCTCAAAAGAACAATAGATCAATTCGAATTTAGCTAGTAAGTATCGCCTATTTCAACGTTAATCAAAATTCCAACAAACAATACTACAGTGGAGTTGAATTTATTATAATAGGCTTGTTCCAGCTGAAATTCATGAAACTTTCTGGAATCGTATCAAATACTGTATAGTACGTAAATGCGAATTAGAGATAGACACATCAACTTTAACACTCGTTCCAGAAGGTACAGTTTTTGTATCAAAGGATACTAAATATGTTGGAACGCGAAAGAAGTACAGCACTTGCGCGAACGATACCTAGAACAGTTCTATTGCCAGTTGGAATGAACCTATAATATATTTAGGTGTAAGACGTTCATATTTGATGTGTAATCATCAAAACAAACAGTCATCGTATTATATCTTGAAGGAGAACTTTTTATTTGTAGGTTTTTATTTAACTTAAGCTATACCTACATTGGTATCTGTTATGTTTGCTATCAACGGGCACACTCTTGTACATGACTGAACCTTCAGTCGGCGAGAGAAAGCGTTCGTGACAAGTATGTTCAAAGCCGATCATCAATTCCGACTATCTACATTGGATAGTCTTTATCTAATGTACGTAATTACTTTTGTATAAATATAGTAATAATGTCGTCGCAGCTGAATTCTTAGCTGAGACAGACGCGAATAACAGTCACGAATAAATTTTAATTTTTGTAAACAAACACGAAATCCACGGAGAACGGTATATAATCCTTATATTGGTAAGGTTTCCTTCAAGCCTATCGCATACCTGCAAATCTATTTGCTCGCGGCATTAACTTGAACATTGTAGACGTAGAAGGTTACAAAATGCAATTTGTTCGTTCAAAATGAAGATTTATCATCGCGGTTTATGGAATTGTATCACCACGCATGTTATTTATTACCTTGCTAATTTTTTGCAGGATCGGTCTTAAACATCATCAAAGAAGGTGAAAACAGAAAAATTCAAAGAATGGCAAATTTTAACATTTTTCTTTCGCTTATACCATACGTATGCTATTTTCATAATATCCATTGCTAATAGACTTTGTATAGCACTACGCAATCATCTGCAAGTCAGTTTGTGATATTTTTATCAATAATCCCATAACTCGGTGAATATATTCTATTAATAGGCATCTGTCTTTCGTTGTATAGGATCGTTATACATAGTTAGCCAACTAATTTTTGGAGATATTGGTACTGAACTTAACCTTTCAGTGGTCGCGTACTTGTCTATGAGACCGGGTGATTCGTTTTCTGGATAAATTTTAAAGAAAAAGAGGGGATGGTGATATGCCTCTCTCAGTAGCTGTAACTATCGCGGGTAGCAATGCCTAGTGCAAATTTGACTGTGGTAAAGTTTGTAGTTTTTTTTATAAATAATAAACCGGTGTCACAGACCGGCGCGACTGATTACGTTACAGTTTTTTCAGTGATGAAGTAAGTAGCAGATGTTTTCTCAAGCTTCGCCTCAAAGAAATAACAGACCAAGAAACAGCTGCTGCAGAAGTTAATGTTCCACCAGGTCGATGTGCCGAGTGTGGGTGGCGGAAAAATCGAAAAACGAGGTTTTCCTGCTATCAGTGCAATACTTATATGTGTTTGGAGCATTTAACACCCGTATTGTTCTAGGTGCAAACAAACCCCGACAGAAGTGGAATAATTAGGAAATTTTATTTTTAATACATTTAGTATTATTTAGAATATTACTTTTTGTTATATTTTTCTACTCACAATGTTTTTTTTTTTTATTTTTGTACCTAAATAAAGTTCTACATTTTTGAAGTTATTTTTTTCATCTATTTTTTTTGCGGATAAAAAATATGTTTTATATGTTAAAATTTAGTGATATTTAATAATGATCAGTTAAATAATATGTCGACGGTCAAACGACAAAAAAGGTTGAGGAAAAAATGTTTTGCAACCCGGTCTCAGAGACAGTGCGCGACCAAACTCGCTACAAATATTCGCGCGACCACTGGAGGGTTAAGACTTATCGACATATGTAGTAATAGTTCAGTCGACAGGTTGAAAGAAGTGGGGTTAGGTGGAAAAAGGTCGGAAGTTAATGAGGATGTTGTTCAGGGATGGTTAATTGACATTTTCTCAAGATTTGGACCTCGAGGACCCTGTGCGAAAAGAGTAGGGGGGAAAACTACAAAATTTTCGACCTCTCTCCGGTTTTTCCTCGATTCCTTTTTTCTCTTACGTCCTACGGCAAAAACATTCCATACTTTTTGTGGAGAGTTAAATTTTCTACAATTTTATTGAATGAATCATGTTTGTATGTGAATTCGCTACCGAGATATGACGCGTCGAAACATAGGTCTTCTGTTTCAAAATTCGCTGAAAAATGCAAACTTCCACCTCATTTCATCTGTTATACCCGAATTATGATAAGATGTTGTTGTAATTATAGTTCTTGGTTGAAGTCACTAACTTTGAACACCCCACCCCTCCTTCCCCCACCCAACCCCAATTCTTAAAAGCTAACTTTCTGATGAAATCCAACTATACCTATTAATTCATATCACTTTGGTATTGATATCAGTTACTTTTCGGATCGATATCCCCCCTCCTCCCTACATAATTAATCCAGGGCAGGTTAAAAAAAGACATAGTCCTTTCGTGAGAATAATTAATGTAATTAACAATATTAAATTATTCTTTTTTTTTTTTCCCTTCGGAGCCGTCCTTTCGCCGGTACCACCTCAGCCTCCTGGGCTTCCTGGGCTTATTGTGGTAAACATTGATTTGAGCATTTTTCAGATATTCGATAACTAGGTGTGCTATGCGTGAAAGTCCAGTGAAACGTCAGTTCTCCAATACAAATATCGCCCCATACCATAACTATACCACCTTGGTAACTGTACACCTCCTGGACAGCGGCAAGACGTTCCAGATTTCCAGGTCGTCTCTACACACGAACTCGCCGCCGATCAGGATGAAACCAAATCGAGACTCATCCGTGAAGAGAATAGTACGCGATTCTCGATGTTCCCAGTTCAAGTGTTCGTGAATCGTGTGCCCATGCTAGTCTTAAGGTCGCTTCCCACGGTCCGCGATTCTACAGATCATCACGCACAGCCGACGACCACGGACGGCAACGCACGCAGACCAGGGCTCTATCACGTAACGTTTCTCCTATGCCTGGATGAGTCGCGGCAACTATCGAGGTGCTGATTCTACTGCTTCTCGTAGCGATTTGTCCCAGCAACAAGTCGCTGCAATTTGTCGCAACTTGAAATATGGACTTAAGAATACCAAATTATTGTATACCCGTCAAGTCAACGGTTCGATTGGTTCTGTTTATTTCCTTTCAATTAAAAAATCGTTAACTTCAAAAAAAACCTTTACAAATATTTCCAGTCTGTTTTTAATTTACTTGCTCTGATTCACATAATTTGGTTTGTATCGAATTGCACTAATAAAAACAAATCTAGAGTAGAAAAAATACACTTGCACTATTTACTACCGAATAAATCCGAAGCAGAACTAATCGATTCTGATCATTAAACATCCAACAATTCTAAAACGGTCATAGACAGGTCTGGATTTAGAAAATTAATTCAATGACTTGTCAATCATTTTGGGATCATATACACATTAATCAGGTTTCCGTATTTATAACGATATAAAATACAGCAATATTTAAGAGACTATGATTATGTTTTGACTGAAATAAAGCCCCAATTATGACCCAAGCCCAAATTTGCCAAATTTTAAGACAGGCGTCACTTTGAACAATGAAAAAATACATCAAAAATCATATATACTTTGGCAAGTTTATCTGAAACCGTGAAAGGAATGCAGTCGAAAACATTCGACATTGCCACGTTTAACTATGAAAAAGCTGAAGTGATAATAATTATAAATAATAATTATAAATGGGTCTTTTTATTATTAACAATATTAAAAATATGATTAAACATGAATTTTATAATGTGCTTCTTTCCTTGGATTTATTCTATTAACATTATTTTTCCAATTTACGAATATTGAAAGAGAACACTTTTCCAAATTTGTTATGGGCTTTTTTAGGCTCTGGCAACGTTGTACGAAAACCATAATGACCACACCCTCCGAATTACATAATTGGTGATTTTTATGGACCAGCTGACTTCTTATTGGCAAGCGCGTGCGTATGTTCTTCCCTCTCACTTCGTCAATTGACTGATATTGATTTATCCAGTGGCGTTGGTATTGTCAGTGACCTTTGTAATTTCAGTTTCACTTGGTAAAATAGGTACCGTACGCCATTTGTACGTTTGACAGATATACGCCATGTTTTTGTTTGTTTTTGCTCACATTATGTAGATGTTATATAATTTCAACCCCTTCCCACTATAGTCACCCATGTTAAGTATTTACTTAGGTTTATATGTATTTTTTATTTTGTAGTAATTACAAAAAGTCAAAATGACAAGAACTTCACATAAGAGAAATGTCTAAAAACAAACTAACAAAATATAGGTCATAACAACAAGTTCTTAGATATCATAAAATCCTCTCTTGTAAATTTATAATATGAGTCTGTCTGGATTCTGGCGTAACCTAGTGCTTCTTCGCAATGTTGATGTAGGTTGTGCTATGGGTATCGCTGTGGTTACTGTTTCACTTTCAGATTGTTCTAGGAGTACATTAGTTGTTTCATTTTCACTTTTAGATTCTTCTGGTATCTTGGGCACATTAGTTATTTCATTTCCACTTTTAGATTCTTCTGGTATCTTAGCGCTCAGCTTTTCCTCTACACTAGAATCATTAAAATGTGAAAACTCAGGTACCCAATAATATTCGAGTGGGGTAGTTTTAAGAATTACTTTAGTAGACGCAATTTGATTTACATGCCTCCTTACTATTCGATTGTTGACTTCAACTTTATAAATGAGAGAAATTTCTCGTTGTAGAATTTTACCAAATTCCCATAAACAGGTCTTTTTTTTATCATAATTCTTAACTCTGACAGTCTCACCTATCTTAAATACAGGAATACTGGAATTTTGGATGATTTCGAAGGGTTCTTGGAATCTAACTAAATCTAATTTTGTTCTTATTTCCCTTCCCATTTATAACTGAGCCGGTTATTGGTTTGTAGTTGAATGAGGAGTTTTTCGATACTGCATAAGAAAATTTTGGAGTTTCAGTTCTAAATCGGTAGATTCATTTCCCATTTTTTTAAGGGCTTCCTTCATTGTTCCTACATATCTCTCCACCTGGCCATTGGAAGCTGGATGGTAAGGTGGGGTAAATTTGTGAATTATTCCATTGATTTTAAGAAAATTTTTAAACTCAAAAGATGTAAAAGTACCTCCATTATCGTTTACTATGGTTACTGGTAATCCAAAACGTGCAAATACACTACGAAGAATTGAAATAGTTTTTGAAGTCTTCAAGGTATTTGTAATGAAAATTTCTAGCCACTTTGAAAACGCATCACAAATAATTAAAAAGTATGCTCTTTGGAAAGGACCGGCAAAATCAATATGTAATCGTTGTCAGAGTTCTTTCGGAGTTTCCCAGCAATGAAAAGGAATTTGAGCTGCAGACCGCTGCATAGACTGGCAATGTAGACATTTTTTTTGCCATATCCTCAATATCCAAATCAATCTTGGGCCACCAAACAAATGACCTAGCCAGAGCTTTCATTCTTACTATACCAGTATGCGCTTCGTGTAGTTCTTCTAAAATCCTTTGCCGTCATTTCTCTGGTATGACTATGCGAGATTCTTTAACAATGGTACCTTCGTTTAACGAAAATTCAACATCCCTTCCTCTGTACCCAAGTTCTCCAATCTTCCTCCCAGTTTGCAAACAATTATAAACTTTTTTCAAAACTAAATCTTCCTGAGTTTCTCCAGCAATTTCACGATGAGTTACCGGCAGAGTGAGAATTTGTTGCAGCTGATAAATTGTAACGGAATCCATGGTATTATGTAGAGTTTCTGTAATATTTTGGGGTAATCTGGATAACGCATCGGCATTGAAATGTTTTTCTGTCGAACGGTAAATAATTTCATAGTTAAAACCTTGAAGAAATTGGGCATAATGTAGCATGCGTGTCGCAACTATATTAGGTAAATTTTTGGTAGGGTGAAAAATTGAAACTAACGGTTGATGGTCGGTGATCAGTATGAACTTTCTGCCATAACAATACTGGAAAAATTTATTGCAAGCCCAAAAAATTGACGTTGCCTCTTTGTCAATTTGGCTGTAGTTCTTCTCGGCTCTTGTAAGACTTCTTGAAGCAAAAGCAATGGGTCTTTCGCTACCATCTGGAAAAATGTGTGATAAAACTGCTCCTAAACCTTTCGGGCTCGCATCACTCGCCAAAACCAAAGTTTGGG
Source organism: Galerucella tenella (assembly GCA_910591685.1). Taxonomy (NCBI): domain Eukaryota; kingdom Metazoa; phylum Arthropoda; class Insecta; order Coleoptera; family Chrysomelidae; genus Galerucella; species Galerucella tenella. The sequence continues at coordinate 16,319 of CAJUYH010000885.1, read as the reverse complement.
ATCATAAGCACATAAAACCTGGTCAGAAATAATTTCATCTTTAATCAAATTGAAAGCTTTGTCACAGTTACTAGTCCATTCAAAAGGTACATTTTTGTGTAGAAGTTCATATAATGGATGCAATTTGGAAGCTAAACTTCTTAGAAATTTTCCGTAATATGTTACTAATTCTAACCAACTTTCAAGTTCAGAAACATTTGTAGGGATTGGTGCATCTTTAATAGCTGTAATTTTCTCTTCGGTTTTCTCTAAACTTCTGTAAGAAATTTTGTGTCCTAAATAAGTTATAGACCTTTCAAAAAATTTACACTTTTCTTGTTTTATTCGTAATCCTACATCTTGTAATTTTTGTAAAACTAATTTTAGTCTATCGATATTTTCTTGCAGAGAAATCCCTTGTATTTTAATGTCGTCAAGAAATACACATACTCCAGGTATTCCTTTTAATAAATTTGAAATATATCGTTGCCAAATTGCCGGAGCCACTTTTGTCCCATACATTAAGCGATTAACCTTGTAATCTCCTTTTTCCGTTGGAATAGCTTGTATCTTTGCACTTTCTTCATCCATTGGCATGTGTAAATACGCTTCTCGAATATCCAAAGTTGTAAAAATGTTTCCACCATGCATGGTAGTAGCAAATATATCTTCAATATTTGGAATAGGAAATTTATCATCCAATAAAATTTTATTTAATGTAACTTTAAAATCTGCGCAAAGTCTTACAGATCCATCATTTTCAATAATGGGTATCACTGGTGTTCCCCATTCACTATATGGCATTTTTGATAAAACCCCTATTTCTTCTAATCTATCAATTTCTTTTTCTACTTTTTCTTTTAAAGCGTAAGGAACTCTTCTTGCAGGTACGTAAATGGGTTTAACATTTAATGGTAAATACAACTTTGCTCCATAATTTTTAATTTTTCCTAATCCAGACATAAAAACTCCCGAAAATTGGAATTTTAAACCATCAAATATTTGTTGTCTTACATGGCTTGGTATATCTGTATTTGATAATTGATAAATTTCAGGAACAGTAACTTCATTTTTTTTATCCATTCTCTACCAAAAATTGGTTCAACTTTTCCTGGTAAAACATATAAGTTGAGTAATTCGTAATTCTATCTGATCGTTAACTTTAGTTTGAAACGTTGAATATCCAATTGGTCGAATAATTTCTCCAGTGTATGTTCTTAGCGGTAGATTTGTTTTCTGTAGTGATTTCGTAGGAAAGTTTTCCAAAAACAGCTCATGAGAAATTGAAGAAACAGTTGCTCCGGTATCATATTCAAATTTTATAAGTTTGCAGTTATCCAATTGAACGTCTAATAGTATCTTCTCTGGTTTTTTAAAAGATTCGGGCAAAATTTTTGTATCTAAAGCATTTATAAAATATAGATCTTCAGGAATAGATGTACTGCCTTCATCTAGGAATAGATGTACTGCCTTCATCTTCAACAATTTCTTCTTCTAACTGATGAACTCTTCCTTTTTGAAAATTCTTTATACACACAGTGGCTAGATGTCCAAATTTAAAACAGGCTGAGCATTTTGTATTCTTGTGTCTACAAGAATTAGCGAGATGTCGTTCATCTCCACATCGATAACATACCCGTTTAACGTTAGATACCTTTGTGTTCGAGGTTGACTGTTGTTTTGATGTGGAAGGTTTAATTTGGAAAGTAGTTAGACTTGTAGTTTGCAAAAACTGAATTTCTTTTGAATCTTTTTGGGCTGATTCCATAGCAAGTGCGGCATCAATGCAGTTTTGAAATTTATTAACAGGTTCTTTTAATTGAATTAACCTTTCAATTATATTTGGATTCTTCAGTCCACTGATAAATTGCAATCGGAGATGAGCGTCAGATAGAGAAGCTTTACAGTTATCACAATTAAATTTACAATTTGCAGATAACTTTTCAAGTTCGGTAACATAATGTGAAATAGATTCTCCTTCTTGTTGTACTCGTTTTGTGAAACGACTTTGTTCAGCAATTATACTTGATGCGGGATTTAAGTGGTTTTGTACTAATGTCACCAAAGAATCGTAAAATTTAGTTATAGGATCAACTGGACATGTTAAAGAATAAAGTAATTGCAGAGTTTTAGTGCCCATCGAATGTAATAACCACTCCTTCTTTTTAATTTCTATAGCATCTGGAGTGCCCGTAACATTTTTCATAGCAAAGAAATTCTCTATCTTTTAGTGAACATTTCCCACGTCTCATTTTCTTCGGAAAATGCTTCCAAAGTGATAGCTTCTTGGGGAACTTGGTTGTTTTGAAGAACTTTTGTAAGTGTACTCATCAAGGTTTTAAATTGTTCAGCATCCATTGTGAAAAGGTTTCTTCCGGTCTTGTCGCCAATTTGTTGAGTATTTACTTAGGTTTATATGTTTTTATTTTGTAGTAATTACAAAAAGTCAAAATGACAGGAACTTCACATAAGAAAATGTCTAAAAACTAACTAACAAAATATAGGTCATAACAACAAGTTCTTAGACATCATAACCTACTTCTAATTTATTTTTGAATAGAATAGCATTATTTATGACCAAAAGATTCCATCAATCTCGGAACAATATAGTGTTAGTTCTTCCAAGTTTCATAATTATGTAAAGTTAGGAAGCACGACAAGTACATATTTTTACCAATTATTTTGAGTAAAATTTTTGGTTAAGCCGCCCTTTAATGTAATTTTCAAGCCGAACAAAAACATTATCAATAAATAATTCTAAAGGCAATTCGGACCTGGAAGCTTACTTTTATAAAAAATATCAAATTAATCAACCGTTAAACAACTTCTTTTTTCGTAAATCCGCTAAAACCTGTTTCCACGTTATATAACGAAACAACTAATGGTATAGAAAACTATCTCCTACGTTTCCTAAGGCGAAACTCTCAAAGTCACTTTAACTTTCGCTTTAGGGCAGGCAGCCAGGTGATATTTTTTTAACGGCATTTAATTATCTTTAATCAATATAATTTCAATAAATGTGTCGTTTGAACGGATATCGAATTTTAATTGCATGATTAAAATCGTTAAAGTTAATGACACCGATACCGGATAGTCGACAGCGAGCAGATGACTTTCAAATGCCCTCTATGGAACAGCTTGTTATATTCACTGAGCTGGTATTTTACGCATTTACAGACGGCTTTTAGAGAATCTATGGAATTTATGATTACAAAAAATATGTCAGAGACTCAGAGGTTGTTAATACCATTACTTCAGGAAATAGTGCAGCGGCGGTTGTTAAACCATGCTTGTACTTTTCTGGATTTTTGCAACATAATTCAATTAAAGCACCTACCTACAATGGAAATAAAATATTATTTTAATGAAATATTGGTCAATACATCAGGACATATAATGTAAAATATGACATTTTTCAACTCTCTATATTAAAAATAACACTGTTTAGAAGGACGTAAGTAACAATTATCATGTACCTTTTTTATTTATATGAATATGAATAGTACAATAACTATTACAATTATGTTCAGGTACTAGTTTTTTCCCAATTTTGTGTGAAATGTTCCGACTCCCGGAGTCGGACTCCGTAATATCTCCATCCTATCTAAGTACTGCAGGAGACTTCTGGCTTCGTTATATGATTTAAAGTTTCATTTTCAACTTTTTTTTTATTGTTGAAGCTCTCCGCTACATAACTTTCCGCAAGAGCTGCAGATTTTGATCCGCCAGGTCACTAGAGAGCTAAGAGAACAACTTCAGCATTCGCTAATAAAGTGGCCGACGATCTTCTAAAAGAGTGTCTAGTACAATCCCTCAAGTTATTAAAGCACTTTCCATTTTGATATCGCATGAAGAAGCGATGATTAAAATTGGTCCTATGGGCTCTTATAACACGGTAATTTCGAACTTTTTTAAAATGACAAACCTTCTCTTCGTCACTTTTAGTTATTGTAAATTTACGTGCCATTCCAATTCTTGGAATCAGAATTATTAACACTTAATGCATTAATTATTTATTGTCCATTTTCATTGCACAGAGTTCAATAGACCGGCACGCTCCAGCAATTCCCATTCATTGAATAAATATCATTGGGGAAGGAGTTTTCACATTTTAAAAATTTTCTAGATTTTCCGAACGATTATTTTTGAACGTCATAGAGTCTGGACAGATCTCCTATGATTCTACCATCAAATGTAACAAACGGCGTACATTTTCATATCACGGTTTCAGGGGGTGAAAAATAAAATGTTCAGTTTTCCACTGCGCTTTTCTGCACAAGAGAAAATGTACGCCATAGTGCTGGAACCGATGGTGGCATGATAAACTATCGTTCTGAATGGGTTTGCTGCTGTTTCAAATCGCGACACTTTTTCCCCATGGGATCAAAGTCTATATGGAAAGGTTGGACTTCACCATGGAATATTCACACCATAAGCTTGGTTGAGACGAATACAGCAGATTTTTCGTGAAAGTACGCCAAAAGCACGGTTTCTGAAATAGCAGTAGCAATTTTTGCTTGGCACCATTTATTGAAGTGTTGATAAGTTGCTTCAAACCTGTATGGATATATTATAGTCCAGTTCGAATGAACACGAGGACCACAAAAAGTACCTACAACAGTAGAGCAGTGGTTCAGATTAGCGCCATACATAGTTTCGAAGGACCAGTTGAGAAACCGTGAGAAAAGGCAAGGTTGAATATAAATGATACAAATTATGGTACAATTACAGTATAGCAAATATGAATATTCATTAATAACCAGTATGTGAAAAATGTGAACAAATATGCGGCATGGAGTCGAAAAGAAGTGATTAAATTGATATAAACAAAGGTTTTGGCTTACCATTACCAGACAGATTCTGCACTATAATTAGTTACATATAGGTATACTACACACGTTATAAAATGAATAATATAGAATATTATAACTGAAAACTTTTAAATAGATAATAGTGGGCTGATGCACTAACACAACATTGCTCAAGTAGGGTTTTGTCACAAGAGGGGGATGAGAGGCACATATGGTGACATATATCGTCAGAACCGCGGGGAAGATATCGGGATGTCGAGGACAGTCGAACTGATTTCTACAAAGGGAGTATACGGGGTGACCACAAATTGTTAAACGAGTTTTTAACAAAACCTCTTGCTCAATTTTTCTGGCAGCAGCAACAGACAAGCGATATTTGTGGATTCTTCTATATCCATTCGGCTGTCATACAAATCAATAATTTGAATTCTCAATTTTTGGTGATAAACTATTAGCTTGACCTCGAGCTTGACGCTGTAGAAACTGGTTAAAATATTTCGTGCGTGCGTGCGCGCGCTAACAACCCAAATAATAACTTATTGGATGGTCCTCTTCAAAGTAACCAATTACGATTAAAATTATACTGGGCTTTTTTTTAACTTTGTTTTAACCTGAAAACCCCCAATTCTGCAAATGTTGATACAGTTATTTAACCTCATTAATGGTGACGATCCGTTATTTTTCATGATCTACGTCACTGAATAGTGACCATCAAAAACGTTAATTCAGTAACCCAAAAGTTTAGTAATGTAAGTGTTATAGTTAATAAAATAATGTAGGGGAATAGACGCAAACTGTATAATACGAGTATGCAATAATGGATATTAAATGTGTCTAATTTCAGTTTTATATTTCTTGGTTATTTTTCTCGCTTGCCAGATGGTTGAGTGGAGTTTAATGAATACTTTAGCAAATGCCATCCATTAAGTTGTTTTTCGAGCAGGTAGGTCATGTTTTATTGAGCGATCTCTTGTCATAAATACATTAAAATTAGACAGTTTAGCGGAAATATGTAATTTTCAATTTTCATTTACTGATATTTGTGAAATTAATTGAATAAACAGTGTAAATCATTTGTGAAATGCGATATCAAATAACACTTGATAAGAACAGTCTGTTAAACGGAAACTTTGCCTTTTGGTTCTGGCTCCAACAATTTAAATATACATTTCAAACAAATTGAAACCTCTCCAATATTAGCAATTGCTAGAATTTCAATATAAATATTGATATAATTAAGAATTAGAATGTTTTTGTTAATATGTGGTAGTTCAAATCAGAACTAAAATGTATAATAAAGAAATGTGACGTCTCAATTTGTTATTATATACGTTTGCCGAGAAAATATTGTACGCAACACGCCCGAAAATATTTTTTTTGGACCGTCCCAAAAAAACCTATTTTCCGGCCTTGTTACGTAAATTACTATATTAGATAGCGACTATTGATTATGTGATGAAATTGCTGCTTCGCAACATATTATATTGGAATGCCCACTTAAAAATCTAGAAATTAATACACTCTATCAAAACTCAAGTATGCAACAATTAGGTACAGTTTCCAATAAATTCCATGAATCTACTGACACTACAGGATTCAACCTATAGTATCTAATACCACAATACCAAAATAAATTATGAATAATAATGGAAATACATTAAAAAAATAATAAATATAAATGAATTAAAAATAATAATGAATAAAATAATATCAATACTACCAGGTTAGGTTGGGTGTGTGGTGATTGGGTCTATAAGGACCTCCACTGTGAGCCGCAAGAGTCTATTGTGGCTCACACGTATTCAGATTTTACCAAACAAATTCAGCTTCTTAACAAAGCCGATTAGTTTATTTGGTGAATGATATTTCAGGTCCGAGGACGAGAGAGAGACCCTGCCAAACATCAGATACTGGATTCGAGCCGTAGCGGGGCAGGCACAAATAATATGCTCTGCTGTTTGATCATCTTCCAGACAAAGACGTTAAAGTCGGATTTTCCGACAGTCCAAGTTTTAGCATATATGATTCAGATGACAGTGGCCTGTTAAAAGGCCTGTTAGACAACGTAGGTCATGCCTGCTATAGTCTAGCATTTGCTTGGAGACATCCTTCGATGGATGTATGAAAGCCTTTGGATGAACCAATCCTGGTAATTAATGCCAGAAGTCTAAAGCTGTCCAGGTATTTAGTGTTTGTTTGCGCTGCCAATTGTAGGTTCCGGTCCGAGAGTAACACGTGCCTTCTCGTTTCCTTCCTTGCCAAAGTGACCAGGGATCCAGACCAGCAATACTTTATTGAGTTTTTCTATTGAGGAGAGTCTTTTTTGGTAGTCTAAAGCCAATTTCGGCATAACACGGTGAAAGCTAAGTGCTTTTAAAGCCGCTTGGCTATACGAGAAAATTTGAGATTGGCTTGCTCCAATCTCTTCACACATGAAACAATGGCGTTAATTTCCTCCTGAAATACGGTTGCATAGGATCCTAAAGAGGTTGAAATATCAAAAGCTTCGAAAAAATGTAACCAATCCGAATTTGGTATAATATACAGGGGTTCCCATTTGAAAAATCATATGTTTGGTTTGTAACGGAGTTATGCAGCACTCTGAATAGTTCGATATAATTTCAAAATATCGATCTTCAGCACATCTACTAATGTTGTTGATAACATTTTTTGATATCTCTTAAAATAACCCATATACCGAAGTTTGTCGTAAGATTGGTACACCCTGTATATATAAATTTATAAATACATAGTATATTTTATCATTTCAGTAGTTGTCTTTTCATAAGCCTCTAGTAACAATGAAAATTTTTTGAAATGTATATCGATAAGTTAAAGATAAGTGCTCGAATCAACACCTTTCTATAAATTTCAATTCTCGTCTCTACAGCATAACTTTCCTTATTACAGAAAAATACATTTTAAACTGGCAATTTGTATAATAAACGTTATTATACACACCCTGTAGATAATAAGCCCTCTTAATAAATTCATATCGTGATCATGTCCAATGCAGCTGTAATTTGTACGTTCCACTAGTTTTGAGGTCAAAGCAATTTGAGGTTATGGCAAGATTATAAATTTATTTCACTTTCTGCTAACTACATTACCGATCCGGTCGTTGCTTCTTGCTAACTCGGAATAAATTACGCGTTATCATTACATTTTTAAGCGGCAGTTTGCTTTCACCGATTACATTTGATAAACGAAAATTAATCATACACAGTGGCGTACAAACATGATTTTTTGAAAATAATATTCTGCTAAGGGGGAACACAAGATGTCTATTTATTGGTTTCACTGTATAAATATTACAAATATCTGTAAATTGAGAGTGACGTGAGACCAATAGAGTAAATTGAAATAATACCCTTCTTGGTGTGCGTCATCGATTGTTAATGTCCTATAACACATTACGTAGAAAGAAATGAAAAAAGGCAGGTCTGTGATTGATACACAGAAAGAAATATCGAACCTTATATGAATCACCAGCCTGTATTGACCGGAATAGATCGATTTTAATCACAAATTTAATCTATGTGATCAAACTAAGCATTACTATAATTATTTTGCTAGCATCGTTACTATTAAATAGGGTGATTGTATTAATCACATTAGCGCATAGTTATTGATGTTTACGGAAATCAATGTAATGTTTTTATGATAAATGTAAGGATTTCAATGATTGTAATAATGTCTGTGATGATTAACCTTTAAAGAACAACTTGATCACAGCTATGCATTAGGTTGATGTATAAGTGATTAAATGAAACGGTTGAACTCAAATCCATTTCCAAAGTAAATAAACCAAGCACTTTTTTGATTGAATTAATGCTACTGTTTTGATCATTTCAATACTTTAAATAATCACGATAATTACTAAGAATTATTGACTTGTTTCTGTAAAACCCACCCTAGATACATGTTGCAACAGCAAAATCTATGATTTTAGATGGGTGTGATGCCGCCTTGTTGTGGAGCCTACATGGCTATATGGTACTTTCAATAAAATGGGAATGGAATGGACATATTTTTGAAATACACTTTTTTAAATTTAAGAATGACCGATCATGCGCAAAAGTGAATATACTCTGAGAATATTTGAAGAACAATAGAAAAATATCAGTTAATAATATTTTTTTTATTATAACCCATTTTCCTATTACCATGCTTTGCATATAAACACAAATAATATAAGACTCTTGATAATTTCACTGTACGTAGTAATACTCTTGGTAGTATGAATGGATTAATTTAATAAGCTATTGGTTCAATCATGCACACATTATTATTGTTGAAAACATTGCAGGCCGAGCTCTCATCTCTAAAAAATATAGGCAGCCACTAATGATAGGTACTCGTTTCGAACTTATTTTTTATCTCAATCAGTACAAAATATATAACGTTTAAATCAATTACAATAACGATTAGGTTAATTTCTAGTGTTGATCAATTTTGCTCTCCAAATTAATAAACAAAATGATTGGATTAATGTTGATGATGATTATTTACTGGAAAGAGGGGATCAAGTTTGTTCTTCAAGTTAATGAACAAAACGATTGGATTGATGTCTAAAATGATTGTTTACTGATCTGTGGACATCAATATTGATCTTCATACATACAACAAATCAATAACTTGTGTGATTGTATTAATACTTGGTGATTAGTCAATTACATGCAAGTGATTGTCTTAATCACATCGCGTATCGGCTGAGTTTTATGGATCAGAATGATTGATTCAATCCATCTTTTAATCGTATAGTGGCTACTTTTTCTTTCTGTGTACTAATCAAAATATCACAATAATGAACCGTTTAAATGTATTACAAACGTTAACCCTGATCTTTGATTTACAAAAATTTGATTGGTTGATTCTTTAGATTACGCACAAGCGCACTGTACTTTGTTGTTTACGATCAATTATTATTTATGAAAAGTGAATATTAATCTTATTGTTATATTTATTTAAATAATACAAAAATATGCCCAGATACACGGAAAAGTTCTCAAGTATCTTCATTTAGAAAAAGAAGCTGATACAATCCTGATAATTTTATTTGTCAAATTTAGGATTATCTATATGTCAAAATAGGAAATAAAATAAACTACATGCCAAAAACCCGGATATACGTCACAAAGGATGACGCACACCAAGAAGGGTATTATTTCAACCAATCACGCATATTTCATATTCTGCTTAGATATTAATTTGTTACATAGTTGAAATAATACCCTTCTTGGTGTGCGTCATCGATTGTTAATCTCCTTCTATTACATTACGTAGGAAGAAATGGAAAAAAAGGCAGGTCTGTGATTAATCCTAATAAAAATTTCACAATAATGAACCGTTTGAATGTTTTACAAACGTTAACCCTAATCTTTGACTTATAAAAATTTTATTGGTTGATGTTTAGATTACGCGCCAGCGCAACCTATCAATCGCGAGGTTAAAATACTATACGAAGGCGTAACTTTCGTAGCGGCAATGTGTCTTACGTCTTTTTCTACTGTCACACTTACAGATCTTGTCAGGTGTGTACTTTGTTGCTTACGGTCAATTATTATTTATGAGAAGTGAATATTAATCTTATTGTTATATTTATCTAAATAATACAAAAATATGCCTAGATACACGAAAAAACATCAGCATTTTGAAAGTTCTTGAGTATTTTCAATTAGAAAAAGAAACTGGTAATTATTAATTTCATAGCCTTCTCGGCTTTGGCTTAATACGATCCTGATGATCTTATTTATCAAATTTAAGGTTAGCTATATGTCAAAATAGCAAATAAAATAAACGACATGCCGAAAACCCGGATATACGTCACAATCGATGACGCACACCAAGAAGGGTATTATTTTAACTATAGTAAAGTTGATATCAAAAATAACTAATGATAGAAAATAAAACAGTTTCCATTGGAAATCACTTCCAAGTTTAAAGACAAAATTCAAATTTTATTGCACTTTGCTACCACCAACCCGAGGATTTCCGAACGCTACCGATGATACGTGTGATGTCATACCATTTGTTTACTTTTGTCAATATGGCCGGTATTGCATTCGGTTCTGTGTAGTTTTGTGTTTATATTGTATTTTAATTAACTATTAATTGCTTCATCGACGAAAGAATTATTTTGTTCACTAGTACAGCGTTCAGTGAAGATTCTCTCATATTTTGTGAGTAAAGAAATAGCTAGCGAAGGTTTTGTAAAAGCACAAACTGATAACTTGCCCAAAAAAGAGACTCATTTATGCTGCTTGAATTTATAACGTCAAACAGCTGCTTTGATGCAGAGGAAACAAGAAGAGGAGTTGAAGCATTATCATAAGTTCGATTTAAACTATGTATTATAAACTATTTTTTAAGTTAATATAAAATAAGTAGGTAAATACATTCTAAATTTTTAAAATGTAAATTTCTTGATGTCTGTTCAAAGCATACATTTAATTTTAGGAAGGCTAGAGTTCTATGTAGATTTTTCATCTGTCATCATTTTAAAAGGGGATTTAATAGGTAATACCAAAAATTTCCCTTCTTTTTAATAATATTTCTGCTTATTTTCAGTGGAAACTTGATGTGTGGTCGTGAGAAAATAATGTTTTTATGGTTGATTCCTATACAAACTATTTAAAAAGAAAAATTACCAACATAGAAGTAGGTAGGTACTTATATTAAAATAGTCTTCACAAACAAAAGCAGTGGTATTTGTCGAAATATGGTCTTTGTTTCGACGCATAACTTGCAACCAAAATGCCCTTCTCTCAAGTGTATTTTTGCTTGCGCCACCAGGTAAAGTAACAAAATATTTTGTCTGGAGTTTTAATAGACGTTGATTTACACTCTGGAACAATGCAATACTTGGAAAACAAAGTTTTTTTGGCTTTATCCATTTTTAAACCTTTCAGAAACAAATTGGGACACAAGAACTCAGAGCGTGATACACGAATAAGAACGTAAACAAATAGAGTGATGTCAACGGATGGGACAGTCATCTTTATGACGTAAAGCGCGTTTTGGCGGACTTTCAAATTTTATGATTTTTAAAGTCGTTTTAAAAGTGAAGTTTATATTTTTTTGAAAAAATAGGCATGCAAGGAGACCTAATAAAGCGTCAATTCCCACGAATGGCAAAATGTATGCTCGTACCCTATTATCACTTATGGAGCCAATGCGTGGAGTAGTAGTACTAGCCTATTGACGACGAAGGAAACCCCTCCAAAATTCGAAGACTAGCCAGTATATGCATTACAGGAGCAATGAGATCATGGCCATGGAAGATATTCTCAATCTCACAAAGTGGAAAGTGTTGCAGAAACAACAAGATACAGACAAAGTAGAGAGGGAATTATTAAAAAAACAACTTCTCGCTTCTTCGAAATAAGAAAACCTGGGTCATGCCGCAAAATGGTATGAAGACTCAATGAGAAATTTGAAACGAAATTAAGCACCAGACTTACGAAGAATGTCATTCAATGGAACACAGACGGCTCAAAAGCAATGGGCCAGGAACCAAAACAAACCTAAAGCTGGCGAAAGCCCCCAAATATCTTTCAAACGAAAATTCGCGTCAGAAACTAATTAGAAGTAAGAGGGCACAGTAGATCTGGGTAAATTTCAGCCCTATATACAAACATACAGAGTGTGTTTCAAGTATGGAACGCCTCTATTATCTCGGAAGCAGATCACTCAGGTTTTATAGATTTTGGTGTGCAAGGATCTTGTGATATGGCCGATATTATAGTGGTATTTACATTGTTATCAGACCTTTTCTTTTTTCGGAATAATATTAAACTTTTCCAATTCGATGGATCACCCTGTATATTGTTCGTCTTTGGAAATCCTCAAGATTTGATGATTATTTATCATTTTCTTAAAGTCTAGGCGCCGAGGGAGCATAACTGCCCTCAGTTTATCCCGAAGCAATGAAAACTTGTCCAACGGCAGGTGGCGGAAGGGTCAAGATACGTGCTAAGTAGAAGAATCGGAAAAACCACCTCCTCGTTTTTCAGGGACATGCCACAGGATGGTATGATGTCGACAATTTTTGTCAATCGATCATGCGTCCACACTTAATCGATGCGACGTAACTTAACGATCAGATTTTACCTGTCAATAACTGGAGTTCTACTAATTCTGGAAAATATATGAATAGAGGTGAGACATTTTCTAGTCTTATGAAGTTTCTTGTTTTCTCAGGTGGAGTAGTGGTTTTTCAAATCCAATTCCATCTTTGTAATGTTTCTGATGGAAATTCGATATGGTTTACTATTGGCAATAATTTTTATATAACACGTGGAATCGAAATTAATTCTAGTTATTTCTTCCAAATTCCAGTTCAAACACATGGCACACTCACTAAATTTTTTTTTGGTCAGTAGCATTTAATACTTCAGGCGATAACAATTTGTAGTAATCAAAAATGTCCTCTTTGTTTCAGGAGAGAATGGAGCAGAAAGAAGTATTGAAGATTCCAATAATATTTATGTATGTTTTATAAGAACGAAAGTATAGTATAATATGCATACGCAATATAACACATATGTTTGTACAGCGAGATGACAAACACTTTATAATAAAGTTAATTTTCCTTGATGGGAAAGTATGAAATGTTTTACTTCTTTCTTAAAGATATGATATTTTTTATTTCTTTTTTATATTTTGGCAAAATGTTAAAAAAATTTGGTACTCCAGCTGAAGCTCTAGACTCGTAACTAAGTTCATTCCTAATTTTGATTTTTTGAGTCTTTTCGGTTAAATCTCATGTCATCAAATCTAAAGCTGTGCCTCTAATTTCATATCTATCCAATTTTTGAATAAGTAATTCATGATTCACAGTATCAAAGGTTAAATCCAAAAATATTGCCAGTGTTTTTCTAGATTTATCGATGGCCCTACCCTCTAGGGCAGTATTTATAAAATCCAATATGAAATTTTCCTATCCTATTTCACTTTTTTCTGGTAATATTGTATTTGACAACAAAATATCCCCCGGGGAAGAAATAAATACCGCCGCTAATGGCAATTACACACTACACTCGTCGTGGCTGTAGAGTCCTTTGGGATCATTGAACAGAATTCCAACGAAATTAGTTCGTTGGTGGGCAAGGATTGTTTCCAGCCATGGAAAATACGGACGGTTTTATGTGTCGGAGTATAGCGTATAACTGAATGATATGCAACAAAAGTACATTTTATGAGTTGGACGTTCAAACCGGCATAAAGGTTACACTCAGACTAGAAGCGGATTGTTTTGATACGTTAATTAACGAACACAAGCAGTTGCATTAAATAAGACTAGACAGTACACTTGAATTACAAAGATAATAAGGTTTGGACAACAATAGAAATGATTCTGAACAATTTAAACCAGAAGAAAATATTTAACAACCCTTCTTATCCACTGTCTACGTGGACAATTGATCTCAATTTGAACATTATGGTTTAGATATGCTGCTGTGAAGGTGGAATAAAAGTCAAAATCAAAACAGAAAGGATTTGTGATAAATCTATTTTCTCCAGAAAACGAGTAAAAGGAAGGCAAAGTAAAAAGTATTGTGCTGGTATTGTAGCATAAGTATATAGATAATAATAGCGTACAAATACCATGGTTGGTAATATTTGATCTAAAATAAAAAGAAATGTATCGTAAATAGGCCAGTAGAGAAAGATATCGATAGCGGGTCTAAGATTTGATACATTTTTGTCTATTTTTGTGGAGCTCGGATTGTAGGTTCCAATTGGCCATAGAATCGTTCACACATGTGCTGTATTTCTTTCGCGTTCCAGCTGATTATAGTATCAGTAGTAATACTATAAGAACTTCAGAATAATCAGGTTATACATCGATAACTTGTTGCATTATAACAAAGAGACTAATACAGAATACATACAGAATAATCCTCCCGCCTCGCGGTCGGATTATTTAAACTGTCAAACTGACACAATTTATAATTATGCAGGTAGTTTGAGGTGTATAACCTGATTATTTTGAAGTTCTTATAGTATTACTACTGATACTATAATCAGCTGGAACGCGGTTCAGTGGTAGAAAGCTCGCCTGCCACGCGGGAGGCCCGGGTTCGATTCCCGGCCGAAGTCTATGAATCGCTGCTTCGTAAACGAGAGAGAGAGACTCAGGAGAGAACACACGCGCTCAAGGCATATAACGCAGCAACCTAACGTAACGTAACGGTCAGATCTTTTGCGCCGTGACCCCCGGTCGCTCCAACCTAACGTAAAGAACTGAAGTTCCAAAAATCTACAATAACAACCAATATTTTATATCTATATCTCATTTTCTTGTCCCTATTGGTCAGGTTATTTATTGTTTAAAATATGAGACCTATGACTATAACTGTACAGCATACCTGTATCAGTCATTCATCTAGGGACTTCATGGATATTCTTCATATATTTGTAATTTATCACTCCTTGGCAACGCTGCACGGTCAGTATGGTTCGTTGAAATGCCACTCGCCATAGTCGCCATTTTGCATTTGTTGAAGATTGTATCTGCACGTGTTTGTTCGACTGTTAATAATTTGGTAAGTACCTTGTGATGTGTTAATGCACTGTAGATATTAATTAATTTTTGCCGTTTCCGTGAAAAAAGAGTTTGGTGCGGCAATTGACGTACAGATAGCCGATGCTACGAAAGATTGGCTAAAATTCGCGAAGAAAAGGATGAATGCCGCCCTGAAATCCAAACAACGAAGAAATCCTTGAATTTTAAATTTTTGGCAAGTGATTTTCAAATTTAAAGGAATTTTGATTTATTTTATTTTTATGAATTCTACAAATTATTCTTATGTTTGTTTTGTTATTATATATTTTCAAAAGTATAAGAATTTGTTTTCATTTTCAGGGCTTGTACAAAATCCAGGAACAGCGAAGAAATACACTTCAGGACGAAAATCGAAAAAAGCGCCTTTCGATTATTTTTCAAAAGCTATCAAATGACACCAGACTTGATTAACCTTCCACTTCTCCTGGGAGTAGGGCAGGAGCAACTTTTAAATGTTCCCCCACTTTTTATTGCAGATTAGGATTCTCCAGAGAAAAAATTGCATTGATTTTACGTCCTATAATCAATTCCCCTTCTTAAAGAAGGCGAAATCAAATTTTAAACTTGATACTAGTCCAATTTTTATGGTACATTTTGTCTCTAATTTTGAAATAATAATAAATTTTGCATCGGTTATTGTACAGTATACCTACATGTTTTTAACGAATATATTACTGTTTTGTTTTTAACTAGTTTCAGATGCTTAATACAACTGAACCGAACAATAACCGATTTGAAATTCATTATTGTATCAAAATTGCAGACAATACCTACGTATTTTGTACCGTAGAAACCGAGTATGCTGAAAAAATAGATCTAATCAAGTTTTTAAATTCATCCCTCTCTTTTCTAGGGGTAGGAAAAGGCAATTATGGCACATGAAATTAATGTAATTTTTTATGGAGAATCCAAATCTGCAATACAAATGGAGTTCCTATTTATTAATTCATAAGTTGCCC
>CAJUYH010000884.1:39166-55919 GCA_910591685.1 Galerucella tenella | reverse complement strand
GAAAAATTGGACTTATGAGCTTCTATGGGCGTCTGTATTCTTTGCTATCGGTCTGAATATTTTCACCGGGGAGGCCCGTACGGGTCATAAAATTTCATGATGACCCTTTTTCTCGGCCTCGTGTTCACTACTTGGGTCTCTCATGGGACATCCCATGTGAGGCCCATGAGAGACCGAGTGACATGAAAATATTTTCACCCAGGATAGTATTATATTTTTAATTACATATTAATGATATTAAAAAAACAAAAAACAAAAAAATAATATTTTGTGCTGAAAGCTCAGATCGTACGACTTTCCGATCATCAGTAAAGACGATTACAAATACACCATCAAACGTATGGTAAATAATGAAAAGAAAGAAATATTTGAGCTCTTACTTTCCTTATAAATAACTTAGACATTAGGGATCATTTACATAACGCTTAGGTATTATTTGAGATTTTACTAGATAATAATTAAATACTCATAAAAACATATATCAGAAAATATATAAATATATTGTCACATAAATTTTTTTCGCGCGAGTTTTCGGCTGATTGACGGATGCGCCACCTGCATGTAGTTTCGGCATGAAGTGTGGTGAGCGCCAATGGCTCACATGTACATGCTGTCCTGATGCAGAAGAGGTGTCCGAGTGGGACATGGAGGGGGGGAATAATCTACCTCCGACTGGCAACTCTGCTCTCAACATCACCACTTCTTTCTTGCCCGCTAAAATCATGCACACTGATTGGCTATCTTTATTAATTAATAACTCAAAAACAATGGTATGTATTGAAAAACCGAAAAGGGCTTTTCGTTTCAGAATCGTCTCAGCTATGACTGGGTATGCTGTGGACTATATGTTATGTTATATGGTGTATACTCAAATATATAACATTTGTTATAGTTGATTTTTCGTAATAAAAATATCTTATATTGTTTCTAAATATTTCAGTCAATAATTTTTTTCATCATTTTGGATTCTGTTTATTCATATGTACATATGTGGATGCGTATGTTGAAACAGGTATATATAATTAGAAAATATCATTTTTTTAATACTATTGTTAACTTGTCGGCTTCTGGATGACTCTACTCCTGGAAATGACCCCAAGAATTGGCTTGAATAGTATTAACATTGCGGCAAGAAAAAACGAAGTAAAGAAGAGGCCCCGTCCTGTATAGCTCCCGGGAAAATGTAATTTATAAGTCCCATTGATAATTGTAGCAATAAATAAAATGGTCATAGCAATGCCACCAAAAGCGTGGCCCAATTTAATTAGTATTGGTCTCACTGTTGGATAAAACCAACGTGTATTATTAGCAACAATACCGAATAATGCAACAATACTTGCAATGATTATTGAACTCAGGCCCAATTGCCCATGAGTCGTCGTAAAATGCGGTTTTGATAAACCATTTTTATGTACAAGGATAATTATGAAGCCAATAAACATCAAAGTGAGTCCGATTGAGTTCAAGATCCAATGTAATGTTACTCTATTCACTCGAGAAAATCGGTTAGTTAACATTGCGTCGCCTGAGATACAGAAAATGCCTTCAGTTATCAGTAAACCCACCTGAAAAATTATGCGGTTATTATTCGCATACAAGAATAAATGAATGTTTTTTTATGAAACGTTTGTATAGTGGCGATTCGGGCGACAAATCAGATTGATATACTTACGCCAATGCTCATGCAAATTGGGTGCCACGAGAATAAATTGTAGTTTGGGCTGTAGAGAACAATAATATATATGACTGGCATAAGAAGGAGGATGTGAGTGAGGATGGTGAAAATCAAATTGATTATCCCCGGATGACTTTTTCTATCCTGATCAGAATTCATATTATTCTCTTTTTCTGTGCTGAGCCGCAATTAATAACCATATACTGTTTCCTTGTATTTCAGTTTCTGGATCCGTTGCTGTGCGCGTAAAAAAAATATTGTTAAAAAACATTAAATGTGGAAAATATTATTTATAATAACAAGTTATTTCTGCAGGCAACTGCAATCGAGTTATTCAGTTTTTTCTTTCATCATGTATATATTTTAACATGACTGAGCTCAATGAGGTATATATTTAGAGTACACTATATGAAAAGAATAACGAATGTTTTACATGTGACTCGGACGTTGATGTTTTTATCCGTTATATAGCTCACTATATAATATATATATGCCTTTGGATTTATATGTGTCGCAGTAAAATATCGAAATCCGTAATTTGATCAAATCCCTAGTGATTTGACTAAATGGCGGAAGAGTGTGTTGATTTCACTACGCTACATATATATGTATATATATTCATATCCAGAGAATAGATAAACCGCCATCAACGTAAACAGATAATTCTTTGAAAATACAATGTCGCAATTTGAATTTCAAATGTGATGTGGCGCATCTTGTCAACAATATATGATCTCCATTTAATATTTACTTTGGTTTGTTCTTAATTTAAGTGAACAAAATCTCACATACAAATGAAATCAAAATAAATTCGTTATTACTATTAAAAGAATTTAATAAATTCATTCTGTTTACTGTTTACTGTTTACAACGTAAACAGAAAGAAAAAATAAAAAAATAAAAAAAAAGAAATAAAAGGGTACGATCAGTAGAATAATTATTTTTCATCAAGCGATTATGAGGTTGTGTGAGCGACATTTTATTTATGTGGTTGGTTGAGTCTATTTAACGATCAATTGCAAAATATCGACACAAATATCCTCGAATATACATGTATTTGTCATCACTGTATGTACAATAAGGTATACCTCATGTTTATGTTGCCCGATTTCTTATTGATAACGAAGTGACTCATTACCATTGTATGTAGTGTATTAGTAATTAGTATCAAAAATATAAATGAAATTATATAAAATAAATAAAAATATACATTTCCACATACATATAAACAAGTAAATATCACTGAAGTGACACTTCAACTGACTTTTGTATACACGCTTCACGACTGAATCGGAGAATGCAAACGTACACAGGCTCATAACCAGCGACATCTGGACCTAACTCCTTAGTATCGTTACAAAGATGCAGATGGTGCATCCGTCGACTATCATATTCCATTCGCTAAGTGAACAATCAATTGTTCATAAAGTTTTTACGTGATTAATTATTTCATCTTTTACTTATTACAAAGCAATTGTGACTGCCAAAAATTAAAGTAACTCAAAGCAACTCAAGTTATTCAGCTTCTCATTCATATTGGTTTTCTAAATCAGTGAAAAACAATCTGCTGTCTGAGAAAAAAGCGGCGTTAAAGATTAAATTGTTTATGAAGCATAATTTAACTAGAAATAATGATATTCGCTTGTAGTTGTTCGATCATTTTATTACCCTACCGTCCATCTTACGGCATAAATAATTTTAAATTAAATTTTAGTATGTATATACAGGGTGTCTCACATTAAATGACCGTCGAGTAATATGACAATATTTGTGACCATCCTGCATCCGAATTCCGATTGTATATTCGAAACGATCTACAGTTTTTCAATATTAGTTAAGTAAGGATAGCGAATGAGCGAGCAGTATTTTGCCGCCATGGATATCAGGGAGGGGGAAGTCAGAAAAAAACTTTGAATATCGACCCGAGGTAAATGTCTCGACAGACGATTGTACCGTGGGCTCTACGGTTATTTTCTGACACTAGATGGGACTTCAGCCCTTTTCCACTACCATTACTCATCAAAAGTCACTGCCCAAAATCGCATAGAATGTCCTGAATAAGAACGCTCACAAACGGCGTTTTTTTCTTTTTTTTTTTTTCGGGTAGAATGAAATGAAGTCATTGACACCTTCTCAATATGAAATTGTTCATAACGATCTTTTAACTCAGAAATCACTCAATAATTGAATGTCAAATTAATGAACGTTGTTAATTTGCCAAGTCATTGATATAAACAATTTGATTGTTTTTATAGTGCGTCGTACCAAAAATCGCACATGTAAAATAAAATGGTTTAAGGTTTAAAATGCTTGAACAAATATGATTTTTTTGTGCTTTGAAAATTTATGTTCATAAAGTATCAAGATTATTTATCATTATGATAGGTGATAAAACTTGTTTCAACGACGAATTATTATAATCAATTTTTATTGTTTCACTCTCTTTAACATTGAACATTTGCTGTTGGTGCGTCGAAGATAGTCTCTGTAGTAAATGATGCTCTTCATCTTTCAAGCGATAAGTTGTACAGAATTTCAAAAATGAAACACTATAAATGATGGAGTTTACTAATTATACAATTCATAATTATTGAACCCAGAAATTATTTGCTCGATTGGCTGTTTAAAAATCCTGCATTGATGAAAGCATGATTGCCAACTAACATGTTTTTTTCTTCTTTGTGAATGCAGAAATTTCTTGAGTATCAGCAAATGGATATTGTTTATTTATCCTGTAAGTTGATCTCTCTTAAGTGTTCGTCATTCTTTTCATATGAAGTACATGCCATGAATTCTAGTACACATAAATTCTATACCTGGTTTCCAAAGCCTTCTCGCCAGTATCCATTATACCACACTTTTCGGTTCGTCTATGCGCCATCATTCCATTAATGTATCCGGATTTTTGTTGATGACATTAGCTTCATTACTTTATGTATTTCTGTATATGGCGAATGAGTAAATGTATAAGTCTATTATACATTATTTGATATTTGTCAAAATTTTGATTCTAGGTATTAATACATAGATTGTATCGTTCTGTTAAATTTCAGGATCACATACGTTGGCAATAATTCTTATAAATATCCCGTGTGGGGATCCAAAAAAAAAACGATGAATGGGACTGGTCATTTATTTAACAATTATTTTTACATGATTTTTTCGGAAATGATGGACTTTGTGAATCTTCTGTACTAGCATTGTAGTATACCAACGATGTATATAATTGCTGGATGGGTACAGCGCATCCCGGACACTTCACTGTTTATGGCACTACCTTTTTTGGGCCATTTCACTGAGTATTTATATCAATACTGCAAAGGTATGAGCGAAATCTCACGAAACGCTACAACCGATGAATTTAATAACATATTCGACTTATAATTATTTTGATCGAGAACTATTCACTCCATTTGATCATCCCAGTTGCTGCAATTGAAATATTATTTATTGGATATTAAAATTTTAACATGATTCTGCGATTAATGCATAATTGCTAAGTCACATATTATTTTATGTTGTACAAATGCGAAAATTTTTCATGCTACAGAAAACTGATGTTATCTATTCTTTCAGTCAATTCGATTGTATTTACTTTTCATTATTTCTTTTATGAGTGAAAGTACATGCTCTTAATCCAGGTATATGCTCCTTATATATATACCTGCTGCTATGAATGTCCTTTCACTAGGATTCTGTATACCATTCTTATTAGCTAGTCTATGCGCCACCAACATTTTCAAAATATATATGTTCATCTCAGCCTTTCGGCCGAGATCATATAAAATGTTGTTTTTGCACACCAAACTTGTAGGTAGAAATGATATTGAGCGATAACATTAACATACCCACATGAATAGAACGATTTAACAAAATGAAATATCAAATACACAGCTCTAATTACGTGGTTATTAAATATAGAATAAATATCATTATTAGCAATAAATGAATAACAACACGTTTCACACTGTGCATAACATTTTGAATGAAGAAGTATGAAATTAAAACGACACGGAAAATTTTTCTACATCTGTCAATAACATATATGTTATCGAGATCTCGATAACATATATAAGTCCAGCATCTAAGAAGAAGTTCAGTCATAGCATTCGCAAAAGCAATTCGTAGTTCATACTCCTAGAGCAGAGTCGAAGGCCTCGGGGCTCTCGGATGATTAGTCATGATTATCAGTTCAAGTCTCATATAGCTATATTCTAGTTGATTATTAGTCCAAGTTTCCGACTACGATACTTTAATTTCAACGCGAACTCTGTAAACCGTCGAAATAAATATTAATCCCTTCCCCGGTGAAAATATTAAGTCCCATAGCAAACCCATACGAGACCGAGAGACCCATAGCATGCCCATACGAGACTGAGAGTCCCATAGCATGTCCATAGGAAGCCGAGTAAAGCCATAAATGTTGGGAGAGTTCCATAACATGCCCATAGGAAGCCGAGTAAAGCCATAAATGTTGGGAGAGACGATATGAGCAGAGCGAGATTATATTATAGTATTTATTTATTTATTTACAAAAACATTTTTGTACATAAATATTTTGTATATATATATATATATATATATATATACATAATATTTATAAAATATATACATTTAAGTTATATCGTTATATATAGCTTACAATTTTTATAGAATCTAAATCTCTCATCATATTTATTTATATGTAATTAACAAGTATGTATTTAATGCCACAATTAATCGGATGTATTATCGAAACTATTGATGAGTTGCCCAATGAAAACGTGACGATCAACATTGATTGTGAAACAAACCGATTTTATACTATCGACTGGTATCACATTGCATAAACAAGAAAGCGAATAGGGCAAAAATGCAAGCTAAAAAAAAATGGCAGACAGAATGCGCGCATAACTCGATCTCTCATGGGTCCCTCAAATAATAATAGATAATAAAGTTTACATTTATCTATATTCACTCATTTACAAAATTCGTTTTGGAATATGTATACATCATATGTTCTTTTTTTGGTAAATAACGAAAATACGGAAACTTTACATATTGTTTCAATCTGATATATCAGTCTAACATTGTACATCTCAGGATGTACAATCTATTGGCATATTGATAATAATTTTCTCAGTATTTAGTGGCACAGTCGGCAGCGCTCCTGTCTCATAGTCCCAGGGTTCCAGGTTCGAGTCTCACCAGTGGCAGATTTTTCCAATTTTAATTTAATAATATTATATATGTTTTTCTGAATTTGTATGTAATTTTCTACTATGTCATATAGCTGATGATTGGTGTTTACGAATAATGAAACTAATATTTCCAATGATAAGAAGTGAGTGATGTGCCGTGCTCAGCTGGTGGGTGGGGTGGTGGCAATTATTGTTTTTTTTGCATGCCACTATTAAGTTCCATTTCTTTTGCCAACTTACCAATCGCGTCAGTGAGCCCTTGAGTTTCAGTTCGAATTTAAGGGCCACTGATTGAGAGACGTACGAGACGCCCATGGGAGACCCATGAGAGATGCAGGAGACGCCCGTGAGAGGCCCATGAGAGACGCAGGAGACGCCCGTGAGACGCCCATACGGGTCATAAAATTTTATGATGACCCTGTTTCTCGGCCTCGTGTTCACTACTTGGGTCTCTCATGGGTCTCTCATGGGCCTCTCCTGGGACGTCCCATGTGAAGCCCATGAGAGACCGAGTGACGTGAAAATATTTTCACCAGGGAATTTTAAATCAACAATATTTATTTAATAGCATTGATGGTTAGGTGATTCACAATGATTGCGGATGTTGGTTTAGCTCATTTGGGAATAATTACAGTACAGTTAGGCGCACTATTTATTTTATTGATTCTATACGAATACATAATGCACATCGATGAGAACTTTGTTTGTGACGTCATGTTCGATCGGGGAAATTTTAACGCGTTGATTTAAGGTCTGTCGTCGTAGAAGTCTGGAATTGGGCGAGCTACTTGGGGTGCGTTCCACCAAGCGATCACAACGCTCAAAATATTCCGTCAACCGTTTCACATGACGACTTTGGTCGTTATGGCCGCGGTGAAAACGTCAATGACGTCATTACTTTCGCTCAGGTCAAGCTCAAAACGACTCATATGAAGAGGTGGGGCGTAGTTTGGCACAATTTTTAAAACGCAAAGATGGCGAGAAAAAAAATTTGTTAAAGTTTATTGTTACGACTTAAAAATTGTAAAAAGTCCGTTCCATTAAGCATTCACAACGCTCATGCTCACGACCGCGGTTTTTCTCACTCCACTTGTTTGCGTGCGTCACAACCATAATTTCAAGTGGAATTGGATAATAGAGCATTTCGTGCATTGACGTAAAGATTAAAATAGCGAGTTTGACAAAATAAAGCAGAAGCTTGAGGAGTTTACGTTATAATTTGTAAGTCCTAACAATAAACTTTATTGAGTATTGGTTATCTTGATTTATATCATAACAAATATACAATTCAATTTTCCATGTTTCATTTTAATGGGTAAATCAGGTGAATGACTTTATGTCATATTTACGGATTTAATATATAAAGGGACTTATACAGAACTCAATTGTTTTTTTTAGATTTTCAAGAATTTAATACAAAAAGATTTAGTTTGACGTGTTCTAGGATTCCTTCTCGTCAACAATTGATGATAGCTCTTTGGAAAATGGTTACAACGGTTTATTATAGATTATATTACATTTTTATAGAAATAAACAACTTCAGTGTGATGAACAATATAATATAATTCCGAAGTATGTAACTACAATATACGTTTTTTTAATTTTTATCGTAGATCTGTTTGTGACAGATTTAACGTAGGACGAGCTACTACTGCAACAGCTGTACGTCGAGTTTGCCATGCTTTATTTATGAGAGCCCCAAAATTTATACAATGGCCTTCGGAAAATCGTGCTATTGATGTGATGCGTGAATTTGAAAAAGCAACTGGCTTTCCCAAAACAATAAAAACTATTGATGAAACTCACATCCATATCAATGTTCAAAAAAAAATGCAGTAGTTTATATACATAAATATTTAGTTGCAGATTGAGAAACAATTAACAGTTGAGACAGCGATATAACTTGGATTTTCCCAGTTATATGACGGTATTTTTAAACTATTTCGATCATTTTACTACTCCACCGTCCATCTTACTGCATAAATAAATTTTAAATGAATTTTGGTATATATATATATATATATATTTTCATTCATCTCAGCCTTTTGGCCGAGACCATATGAAAGACGATAGATCAATGGTGAATGATGAATTTTCGATCACTTTACTACTCCGCCGTCCATCCGACGGCATGAATAAATTTGAATTGAATATTTAGTGATTATTCCATCATTTATTGAAATTTTTATAAGGCGTATTTTCCAATCGTTGGAACATAATAGAATTTAGTTCCATTGGCATTTTGAATATATTTACAAATAATTTATTTAGTGTCCTCAGTAAAATGTATAGAATATAATAATTTAGTTAAGACCTTGGAGTAGCCTCGGAACCAGAGATGCCAGGTCGTAGGCAAATGGCGTCCCCACTCGAGTTGCCATTTCGTGGGAGATTCCCATGCCCACCATGTGGCTACTAACCATGCGAACAGACTGTCCGTGTGCGTCATTGGCGCTCCCCAAGCGGGGCGCAAAAATACAACGTAGATGGCCCTTCCATCACTCGGCAAAGAACGAGTGAAAATAAACATTTGTATAAATGTATAAATATCATCAGCATCAAATTCTTTGCCACTTCTGACTGTAAATATACATTGCATTTCTTATCAAAATCAATTTCCCCTAGTGGAAATAAAAAAAAATAATCGTTCGAAGTTTATGAATTTTTTTAAATTAAAACATGTTTTACATAAATCATACATAAACCTCATCATAACGTAAATATAACAATTCGATGCATAAAATGGTTTGTATTTGTCCAAATATATAATTCTTCCTCTTTCTTCATTGTAAAATCTTCAATATTATAGCATTATATTTTTAATTACATATTAATGATATTAAAAAAACAAAAAACCAAAAAAATAATATTTTGTGTTGGAAGCTCCGATCATCAGTAAAGGCGATTACAGATACGTCATCAAACGTATGGTAACTAATAAAAAGAAAGAAATATTTAAGCTCTTGCCGTACTTATAAATAACTTAGACATTAGGGATCATTTACATATCGTTTAGGTATTATTTGAGATTTTACTAGATAATAATTAAATACTCATAAAAACATATATCAGCAAATATATAAATATATTGTCACAGACATTTTTTTGAACAATAAATTTTTTTCGCGCGAGTTTTCGGCTGAATGGCGGATGCGCCACCTGCATGTAGTTTCGGCATGAAGTTTGGTAAGCGCCAATGGCTCACACCCGGGTGAAAATATTTTCATGTCACTCGGTCTCTGATCGTCTTCCCATCGGTCCGTTCTAGCCAAACCGATGAAAGACCGATGAAAAACCGAAGTAGTGAACACGAGGCCCAGAAAAAGGTTCATCATAAAATTTTATGACCCGTATGGGCCTCTCATGCGTCTCTCAATCAGTGACACTTAAATTCGAACTAAAACTCAAGGGCTCGCTGACGTGATTAGTAACTTGGCAAAAGAAATGGAACTCAATAGTGGCATGCAAAAAAATTATAATCGCCGCCACCCCCACCCAATCATTGGATATATTAGTTTAATTATTCGTAAAAACCAATCATCAGTTATATGACATAGTGGAAGATCAAACATAAATTCAGAAAAACATATATAATATTATTAAGCCAAAATCGGAAGAATCTGCCGCTGGTGAGACTCGAACCTGGAACCCCGGGACTGTGAGACAGGAGTTTTTTTTTTTTTTTTTTTTTTTTTATTATTCAAAGTTTATTTAGTTTTACATACGTATTTCCATTTGAAGGCTTTCTTATATCAACTTATTGCTATATTTACAACTTATTTCTATTATTGGCCTATCATACATATTTTACTTATTGTTTTTTATTTGTGTAGTCCCTGTTTTCAACTTTACCTACAGTTATGTTTTTCGTTGCTTATCATGGTGCCATTCAGTAGTTTTATTTGTATTTATTTCAGTATTTGTTGGTTTGTCTTCTTCTATTTCGTATTATTTTGGCTATAGGAAATTGTTATTTGAAAAACCTATTTGTATTTTCCCTATTTGCTGTTTTACCATCAGCCTTTATGTCTAATTTGTAGCTTCCTTGTTACTACTTTTAATCTTCATTTGTTGTACTGTTATGTAGTTTCATTCCTTATGTCTTATTGTCTTATTATTATTCTTATTTCTGTGTTATGATGGTGTTAAATATTTCAAGACTTTGATATGGCATTTTATGTTTCCACGCTTTTGGTATGTTATTAGCTCTTATTCTTGTTATATTTTTTGTAAGTCTGTTACCATCTAGCATGTTAGTATAAAAGTCGTTCGCATATTTGTTTATCATGCATTTTAGCAATTCGATGTTTGCTTGTACATGGAGATCAGTTATTCTTGTATATCTGTTAGCCATTAGTATTAGTCTTAGGTTTTTGTTTTGGTATCTCTGCAGCTGTTTCAGGTTGGTTTCCGAGGCTCCACACCATATGGGTGCTGCGTATGTGATCGTTGGCCTCACTATCATTTTATATATTAGTAGTTTGTTCCTCAGGTTTATTTGCGAGTTTTGGGTCAATAATGGATATATTTTCCTCTGTATTGCATATGCTTTTTTCAGGGCGTGTCTTATGTGCTGTTTAAATTTTAGTTTGGTATCTAGTATTACTCCTAGATACTTAACTGCTGTCTTAGGTGTGATGTTATGTCCATTTATTTTTATTGGTACCACTAGACGACCTTCGTTGATTTTTCTTTTGAATATTATGACTTCGGTTTTCTCTTCGTTTAGTTTTATTTTCCATTTTTTATAATACGGTTGGAGGATGTCTAGGTCTATTTGGATTTGCTTTGCTGCAACTATTGCATTGTGTGAATTTGAGTATATGGCGGTATCATCAGCGAATAGCGTTAAGTTCGTTTTTTGGAATTTGGGGATGTCATTGAGATGGATGTTGAATATTTTAGGTCCCAGTACCGATCCTTGTGGTACACCTGCCATTATTCTCTTTCTATTTGATTTTTTGTTGTTCACCTGTACCTGGAGGTATCTATTCGTTAGATAGGAGTATATCAGTATGGTTATTTCCTTGGGATAGTTTTGTTTGATCATTTTTGCTACTGCACCAATAATCCACACTCTATCAAATGCTTTTTCAATATCAAGTAACGTCATTACCGTTACCATATTTTTATTATAATTTTCACTTATGTTTGTTGTTATTCTTGCTAATTGTTGTACTGTACTATGCTTTTCACGGAATCCGAATTGTTCATCTATTGTTATTTTGTTCTTCTTTTCATATTTATTTATTATGCTCAATACTATTTTCTCTGTTATTTTACTCAATGTCGGCAGTAGGCTGATGGGTCTGTAGCTTACTGGTTTTGTACTATCTTTTCCTGGTTTCAGTATTGGGATGATTGTACTTGTTTTCCATTGATTTGGGAAGTGCGTTAGTTTTAATATTGCATTTATGATGTGCATAAGCTGTACTATTACTTTTTTGGGTAGCTGTTTGATAATTATATTTTGGATATTGTCATTTCCCGGTGCCTTTTTGTTGGGGAGTTTTTTGATTACTTCTTTCAGTTCTCTTGCTGTTATTTTTGTTATTGCATCACTGTTTACTTTCGTTTGTTTTATTTCGTCTATTGTTTTTCTTTCAATTTCTTCCTGTTCAGAGTCATTTTCTTTATTGGCTTTGTGTATTTTTTCAAAATGTATTGCCAGCATTTCGTGAGACAGGAGTGCTGCCGACTGTGTCACTAAATAGTTTGGGAATAATTTTCAATATGCCAATAGATTGTACATCCTGGGCATGCTATAGGACTTAATATTTTCACCAGGGTATCCTCTCGGCATTTCATCGGTTTTCTGTCGGTCTCTCCTACCATTTATGATTTTTCTAGGCATTTCGTCGGTTTTCTGTCGGTCTTTCCTAACGTTTATGGTTCCCCTCGGCATCGTATGGGCATGCCATTGGTCTCTCGGTCGCGTATCGCTATGCTATCGGTCTGAATATTTTCACCGGGGCATATACATGCTGTCCTGATGCAGTAGTGGTGTCCGAATGGCGCAGGAAGGGGAAAATAATCTACCTCCGACTGGCAACTCTGCCTGGCATCTCTGCTCGGAAAAATAGATATGACCGCTCACTCCGGACTTAAGGGACAGACCCTCTCTCTTATGGAAGCCGCCGATTTCTACCTTCAACTGATTTCATTGGTCATAGATCAATACGTACCGCCCAGACTAAGAATTTCCGAGGTGAAGTAAAGATATTGTTTCTTGTATAAGCTCAGTTATCAGTTGTTTCTCAGCTAAAATATAGTTACAAGTTGAATCTCATCAGTGCCCTTCAATACCAATTGTAATCATACTGTTTCGTGTTGAAGGGCCGATGTGTTGTTTTTTGTTGTGATTTTTTCTGAACACACTGTTTCTTCAATCTTTCATTATATGTTTGTATAATGAATCTAATTTTTTTGATGGATGTTGGCTGATGACAGTAGGGAAACCTTGGATCACACGCGGTACTCACATTCACTCAAATAATTACCAGGAGAAATTATATATCGATTGTTTATTAAAATAGCAAACAGCTTAACATTATTTTTATGAAAGTTTTTGAATTGAAATATCAAAAAATCTGATTTGACACACTATAGAAAAAATGATTAGCAATGTTTCGTGTTGATATACTATCTGAATATTTTCGAGACGAACCTTAACTAACTTATTATTTAGAATTCTGCCTTTACTTCACCTCGGTATCCATGAGTTTGGGCGGTACAGATTTTTCAATTACCAATTGAAGTGATTGTAACTGCAAAGGGCTGGAACTCCGAAAAAGAGGCCGTGCCTCGCAATTTGATTATATTTAAGCGATAAAATATTGTGCCGAGGTTACTCTACCGATTTGAAATTGCCCGGGGTCCATAATTGCTCTGGGTCAGTTAATTGCCGTAATAAAAGAAACCATCGAACGAATTTCAATATTTGGACAGGATAAGTTGATATGAACCCAAAACCCTACACGAGAGTTTATTATACATAGGAAAGTAATGAGTGCAAAAAAGATGTCCCAAATCCCATGACACTATGGTATATGATGGCTATAAGACTCATTTCTTAAACTAGATACTTTATTATACCCATTTATAAATACGTTGTAATAGAAAAGAAATGACCCTAATCTATACGTTTCGAGACAATTATGGAAATCCCGTGCAATAATTAGTATAAATATAAATTTTGTTAATAATTATGAATTATTCCCAACACATACATACATTTTAGATGATTAAATAAAATAAATCAAAGGTATAAACTTATAGCTTTTGTGGGTTAATTTCAAGTGTAATTGTCTATTGACTATCGTGATTCAAACATTTAACATTAAAATAAGCGCCAGTCAATTAACATATAGTTGTTGAATGGATAGAGTGAAAAACCCAACAGGATTCTTCGCATCACACCAACATCTATTCAATTTCAAACAGATTTCATTCTATTCAGTTACAGGCATTTAACAATCGTTATTTTTAGGCATACCATTGATTTCAGTACGTAATAGAAATTGATTTACATATAGTTAAAATTTTTCTGCAGCCCGTATGTGATCTCAAGACTCTGATAACACACATTGTTATGTGCAGCATCCTGGGTCTGTTCATGATGAAAGAGTTTTTTGTTTATCAGAAGTTGCAGATTACTTAAATGATGATGATGCATTCACAGAAAACAGTCATATTCTAGGTGATGCTGTGTATGAAATACATCCGCATTTACCCACTCCTTAATTGAGGTAATGGACACTTAAGTGAGAAACAAAAAAATATAATTATCGTCATGCAAATATTTTAATTGCTAATAAAATTATTTGAATTAATCAACTCACTTAATGGACATGTGCTATCAGATTCTTCCACACTATCGTTCCTTTCTGACTGCTTCGATGAAAGCCCAGCAGAAGATGCAACTGCAACTGGATTGCACTATAATTTTTTGGACAAAATTTCGTCCATTATCTAGAAAAAGTATATGGTACATTGACATAATTTTATAAAACATAACGTAGTAATTAGAAGATTATTTATTTGTAATTACAGAAAATTTAATTAGATGTAAAATTTAACTGGACTATTAAAAAATTTATAGAAACTCCGATGAACCGCCAACTCCTTCTATCATTACCCGATTTGTTCTTATGGCCCTTTATCGATTTATATGTTTTTTTCAAACTTTGTAGCTAAGAAAAACATTGCGGTCCACTTAAATTGTATCCTTTTTTTATTAGTTCCTTGGCTATTTTTTCCCACACTCTTTTTTGGAACAATTTTTCACTATTGAGGGTTTCTTCCATGAACCTATATCTCTGTAATAATAACAATACACAGGGTGGAGCCCACCTGTATAAAGAAACTGAAATATGCGTTCGCAAGCAAGTGGAACAGGGAAAACCGCGGTCGTGACCATGATTGTTGTGAACGGTTAGTGGAATGCATCCTACGTACAACGCACCCTTGAAGTCCTCAGAGAGCTTAGAGAGTTCCAAGGTTTCGATTTAGTTCCGGGACTGCGAACTACCCTCTGATATCTTGAACATGAACTTATATAGGTTCCGTGGGAAGTTATTCGAACTCTGAAATTTATTTGCTTGTAACTGAATAATCATTTTTTCGACTGCGGTTATATGAATCGCATTTGAATCAGCTGAACTGCTCATATTTTGCTTCTTTGATGATAAAGACAGGATACGGTGATATTTCACCTTCAGTGAAATCTATTCATAGATATTTTTAGTGTTAACTTACCGGATCATATTCCAATACTCGATAAGATTTTTGAGTTAACTCCAATGTTGACAGTGGCATGGAGACGCATAGCCAGATTGTTGTACCGTGTAAAACGATATTTACAACTTTGAAACGAGAGGGAAGGGCCAGGATCTAACAGTATATATATATATGATACAGACAACTGTTTTCACAGGAAAACGGAATTTGATTTATTTACAAATCGTAAACAACAAAATATAACTGTACAAGTAAAGAAATTTAGGTAAGTAGTAGACTTGTCTGAGAGTTTTCATCACATTTGTCCATTAATTGATGAATGGATAAATAGAAAAAATACATATTTCCCTATAAATTAATTTTACTCAAACTAGAACCCATAGAACGAAAATCAAATGCATATTAATCAATTGGTAATTACAAAACATATTGATGAAGACCCAGTATAATATTGTGACATAATTCGTTCAGGTCATTCATATTTTTGATTATTATCCCAGGTGAAAATATTTTCATGTCACTCGGTCTCTGATCGTCGCCCCATCGGTCCGTTCTAACCAAACCGATATAACCGTATACAAGTATATCATATAGAAAAACTGAATAAATATGTGTCTATTAAGAAGACTATGTGCTTGATTTGTCAACCAATGTATTGGCATGTTTACGTACGTACATCGCATGACTAATACAAAAAGATCGTATCCACCTAAAAAGCATGTACAAAATCAAAAAGGTGTATAATGTGTTTTCAATGGTTGTGTGATTATATTCATGCATGTATTAAATTTCTCCCTTTTTATTTGTATATATTATACATTAATTCTATGGAATGGTGTCAACATACACTCATTTGGCCTCTTTTTTTAAAGATAAAAATATTATCATATCCAATACTACTCTATACGTTTTTACTTTTCATCACTTAGTGATAAGAAAGTATTGGTTTCGTCCGATTTGAAAACGTCAAAATAACGCATGTAATCGCATTTTTCAACAATAATAATTGAAATAACGGATAAAAAAACTTAATATTAATGTTCAATGAATTGCCTCCTTGAATAACATAAAAAAAAATTTCATGTTTTTGAAGGTCACGTACATGAAAAACATGTTTTTCAGCGGGCGGATGGACGAATATTTTATTTATATAGTGGGA
>CAJUYH010000884.1:7465-38766 GCA_910591685.1 Galerucella tenella | reverse complement strand
TCCCACTATATAAATAAAATATTCGTCCATCCGCCCGCTGAAAAACACGTTTTTCATGTACGTCACCTTCAAAAACATGAAATTTTGTTTTATATTATTCAAGGAGGCAATTGATTGAACATTGATATTAAGTTTTTTGATCCGTTATTCCAATTATTATTGTTGAAAAATGCGATTACATGCGTTATTTTGGCGTTTTCAAATCGGACGAAACCAATACTTTCTTATCACTAAGTGATGAAAAGTAAAAAGTTCTCTCAAATTTGAATAACTTTAATACGTATGTAACAATCATGGCGTATTGTCTGTGTAAATAATTATTTAATCGACATTGCTTGTGATTACATAATGGTGTTTACTGAATATTATATATAACGATATTAATGAGTATATGCATATGGGATTGTGTTGTTTCACGTTACCATGACAACGAACATTGCAGTTCTCCATGTTAATACGTTTTCACGTTACCTTCTAAATCTAACTGTTTGAGTCGACAGTGAATTTCAATCACGAAAAATAACAATTGGTGTTATTGTAGAATTTATAATAAATATTCATTTTATTCAAATAATTCAATAATTTTGAGTTGTATGTTATTATCGTCGTGGTAAAGATAAAGGTGAATAATGGTAGGAATCGATAAGAGAGAAACTTTTATAGTTTCAACGGCCAATGAATTTTTGGGGACTGGAATCAATATATCATTTTTGAGCCCTGAAGATCGTGCATCACTCAATAAGTTTTTCGATATTGCAACGTGTCGAACTCTTTATGTCCAACCTAATCATAATGATGACAATGTTGGTTTGATATTGACCACTGAAATATTTTCTACTGGTGGGAAAGCATTAATATTTTTCAAGGTTAGTTGGATTTTGAATCAGACAATAATAGCAAATAAAAGATTGTTCATTGAATTATTATTCTTTAAAAATTTTTTACAGATCAAGCCATTATCAATCACAGATGAAAATGTACGTGATTTAGTTCAAATAACTTCAATTATTCACGACCCGAAATTGATATTAATACAAGCATTGCGTCATGTGTGGGCACCAATTCTCCAATCATTAGGTGTTGGTGTGACATGTTTGAAAAAGTTGCAGGAAGATATTTTGGGACCAAAGCCTCCACAATCTTTGAGTGAAGAGGAAGATTCATGGCGAAAAAAATATGATGAAACAAAGAAGTCGCACGATAAAAAAGTTATCGGTGATATAATAAAAATAATAAAGAACATCAGAAATGAATTGGGGAGTGCAATAACATCTAGGTATGTATCTAACCTAGGCAGTTTTCTAGTCATTTATCATGTAGTAGGCTCTTAAAATTTTGTCTACTTCAGGGACGGTCTGGATGGCATTGAAGACATTCTAGAAGCATTAGCAAGTTATGTGGACGACCTTTGGAAAATAGGTATTTCAGTTTATACGGAAGAGAAGATGAAAATATTGTTGAATATAATCGGCAATGAAATTCCATTTTTAGTTGAAATTTTCCTAACTGAGGTAATATTATATATATATATATATATTATGTAGTATGTTACGAGATAAAATTTTGAGATAATGCTTGGTTTTAAAAAATTCATTTTCCATAGTTACTATAATTAGAATGTACTATTGTTGCTTTTAGAATTGTAATGCAAACGCTAGAGTAAAGGACGAAGCTATTACTAATGCCGCGACAATATGTGAAAAGTGGGTGTCTATTTGCGAGAGATTAACAACACTCTTTTGGCCACATCAGTCACTACATCCTTGGACGGGTCCAACCTTCATCCCTGTGAAGTGTTGGAAATTCAGTGTACGTTTAAGGTCAGCATTGATAGTCAATGTATTGATACTCAAAGTGTTGGAGTGCTCCGAAATTTAACCTAGGGTGAACGTGACATTCCTCGACCATACCCAAGTTTGTCTTTCGAATACGAAAAACATCATTTTAACAGATAAGTGTATACGTGCGTGCTTGGGCGTCTACATGAACCTGTGTGTATGTGGGTGTGTTTGGCCTTTTTTTATGATCAATGTAATCCAAATGATATCGAGATTAACTGGGCCCAAAAAATGGGAAATTGTTACATAATAAGTTATCAATATGGGATGAATGACGAATTTCAGTTATATGTAGATCGTACTTTTTATTCAGATGGAAATGGAATTTATGTATTATCCGAATATTGCGATTTTTGCTCGACATGGCAATAATGACTAGAGATTATTCATAATTTGGAATGATGTTATTTGAAAAGTTTTTTATAATGGAAATGTTTTTTCTAGATACTTTCACCTTTTGTGTCCTTCAATTGGCATACTACTAAATTGATTTATCATCTATTGCAGACAAACCGTTGAAATGCGACTTCAATATCGTCAATTGACAAGACTATTATCTGGTAGTGAAAGATCAAGTTTCAATTCGTTGAATCTACTGGAGAGCATTGACGATTGGAAAATAATATTATCTGACGATGATTGTGACATCGAATGGATAAGATTGACACACAAATTTGAAGAAAATTTAACTCCAGTTGAGGAGCGAGTAGCTGAAAATTTGAAAAAGCAAATGGCCACCATCAATAACCCAATACTATTAGTTCGAGAATTTCAAAAGTATACAGAATTGTTGAAACGAGAGAGTATGAAGCAAACACTTCTCAGTGAACGGGAAACGCTGCTTTCTGTACTAAATGACATTATCAGTAATACTTGAATTGCAATATCTTTCTATAACTATTCTCTATACCAATCTAAATTTTTTATATTATATTTATAGTGGCATATCAATGTGGACCAGATACCGAAAATTTATTAAATAGTCCTCGAATATTGCAAGAAATTCAAGCTGCGCGCTTAGCTGAATCAAAACTCAATGGCCTGAGTAAATTGGTGAAAGAGTTGCTCAATGATCTCTCAGGTTACACAGATGCTATTTCAAAAATTACATTAGCCATTGATGAGGCTGAATCAAAGCGATATAATCTAGTGGAGGCTTGGGTGATTAAATAATTTATTTCTAAATTTCAACATAAATATTCAATATATAACTTAAATGAAATTGTTGTTCTGTAGATAGTAAATACTAAAGATTCAATTGTGATGAAAAAACTTACCTTACAAATTGATTCCCCCGTGATTGAATTGATTGGCAAACGTATGATGAAAGTTAATTACGATACAAAGCTGATGGCTCTCGTCAAAGAAGCGCGAGCTCTTTCTGGTTTGGGTATTGAACTTCCAAGAGAGATTAGGGACTTGGTAGAATGTGCAGATGCATTGACAAGACGTGCAAGAGCACTTCAACAAATTGCCAATTTTCACAATACCATTGGTGATAGAATGATTCCATCACAGAGACCATTAATGCTTTCGATTGCTTTAGAACTAGCCAGGGCTGTGCAAGAGCAACATGGAGTCATTTGGTCGGACTCTCATGCCGTTGATGCTTACACTAATCGACTTAGAGAATTTGTATGCGAGTTCCTCAATAGTAAATGGGCGTTATTTATCGATGAAAAATTTAAAATTGACTTTTTGTATAGGTTCGTAAATTTGCACAGCAAAACTCCGAACTAGCAAGTAAACACATTCAACTCCGAGATTTAGTTGCGAATTTGCTCAAAAACGAAGTTGTTAATTTAGTGGGAAGTCAAGTTATTTGGAAAGAGACACTACGAAAAATGAGAACAATTGTGGACGAGGTGGAAGCTGTTTATGGAAATACAAAGGCATGGAAACTCCATTGGGATCGACAGTTAATAAAAGTACTTGGGGCTGCATATCGGTAAATGTATACACCCTATCTGTCTTATTTTTTATGTGCCTGCAATTTTACACAACGATTTTTAGAGCCGCATTACCGAAAATAGTGAGAAAATTGCCAGAGATACGCATAGAGCTAATCTACAGGGATAAAAATCTCGAATGGCGTCCGCCATTAGAAGAAATTCGCGCTAAATTATATTCTGGAATTCGACGATTTCTTACAATTCCGTTAAATTTTCGTGGTGTAGGTGATCAGATTGATGGAAATTTTTCATTAATTGTGAAAAAAAACTCGCATTTATTCGGTGGAGTTTACAAAGAAGCGAATTCAGCACTTGCATCACTTGAAGCAATAAAGTCCAAATGGATACGCCTAATAGAGCCCGGCAAACTTGATCTTGAATGGTAAACTAACGCAAATGTGTTATTAATTGAATTCTGAAAGTAATTGTGTATTTTTATGGTAGAAAATTTCATTAAACATATACATTATCAAAGTTCAAAGGAACAGCAAGCTGAGGAATGGGAGAAGGCCTTCAAGGATGCAAAGCAATGGGCCCAAGAGGTATAAAAATGTCAAAATAATAATTAAAAGTGTGATAAAACCTAAACTATTTTTATTTTATTCAGATTGGAAAACTTCGTGGAGGCGAAATGAAAATGTATTGCTTTTCGATCGATACTACAACAACTCGAAATGACTTGGAGTCAGCAACAAGACGATATTGGGAGCAATTATCATCAGAATTAAGGACCGTAGCGTTTTCAAGACTTGTCGCAGTCATAAATTTTCTATCGTCTGCTATAAAAGAACTCGATCGACGTCCCGTAAATGTTGAGGAAATTTGTCTAGCTTATGAAACCCATAAAAGAATTGAAGTACAATCTTCTGGAATTGGACGAGAGCTTGAAATAATCACAGGTTTAGCTAAAGTAATGGCGGCGTGGACAAAAGAAAAATTAGATGGTATGTCACACAATTATATGAAAACACTTATCATGAATAATTGAAAATAAAGCTTGTTTCTAATATTTTATCATCCTCTGTAAGGTATCTTTGAAGCCTATGCATCGTGGGATGGTCTTTCAGACCATTTAGAACGCCACAAAACCGTTGTAGAACGTCGAATTGAGGATACAAAAATTAATTTACGGCATCGCGCGATTGCTTTCAGAGATGAGCGTGAAAGATGGGTGAGTCGTTGGACATCAAAACCCGAAATAATTACATTAGATTGGTTGCTTTTAATGAGAGAACGATGGACATCACTTGAGGAACAAAAAGATATGCTCATGTTAGATTGTCAGTGCATTGACTTGAAGTACAGTGAGATATTTGATGAATATTCAGATAATTTGGGATATTTAGAAGCTGAGCTTGAAGCAGAAGAGGCGAACTGCCGATTTCAAGAGGAATTTATGACGGAACTTGAGAAGCAAATGTCAGATGAATGGAGTATAGCCAGACGTCGTATTCCCAGACTTCACGATTGGTTGGATGCATGGGAGGAGCGAATTAAAACACCAAAAAATGATAGTGACAAAATTCAAGAAGTGAGAATGAAGATCGATACATTTGTTGGGAAGAAAGTAAATGAGATAAAAACTGAACTTGAGTGGGTGCAATTATTACGAGGAGATGAACTTGCTGAAGAACACTGGAATGAATTGAAAATTTGTTTGAAACTTGAGACAAATTTCAAAGATTTGACATTGGGGGATTTATTGAAGGTTGCGCATGAAATCAAATTAAACAGCGATAAAGTTAAGGAAATAACAAAACGAGCAGTTGCTGAAAGTGGAATTCGTCAAGCTTTAATTGAAATTGAATCATGGGAGACATCAGCATCTCTTCATCTTCATGAAGCTAAAGACAGTAAGAATGTGACAATATTAGTGGTGGGAGAATATGCGGATCTTCTTACACGTACTGGTGAGAGATATTTTTCTCCTTCATTTTATCTATACTTCAAAATGATATTAATTATTAATGTCTTATAATCCAAATACATTCATTTACTTACTTTTTTATTTATTACCAATAGACGAATTGAAATTACTGATAGACGGTGCAAAAGGTGCATCAGGATACGAAAGATTTGCTGCAAGAGCAGCACGATGTGAGTCAGCGCTTTTTGAGCTCGAAGAACGAGTAAAGATTTTGGGATTATTGCAGAGAAAATGGGTTTATTTAGAACCAGTTTACAGTAGTGGTGCAGCGCCTAATGATTCAGGACGATGGTTACGAGCCGATAAGGAATTTCGGTAAATAAAAGATGAAGTAATAAAGAAAAAATAACTTAAATAACATATTATATTTTTTTCGATAATAGATATCTTATGAATGAAGTTGCAAGGAATCCGAAGGTTCTTTCTTTGAAAAAACTTCCGCTTCCGACACTTGTTAGCTTGAAAGAGCTTCTAGATAAATGTCAAAAAAGCCTAGACGAATTCCTCGAAGTAATTGCTAATCCAATGTCAAATACCCTTAATGATTAGTAACGACAATATTATTATCGTCTCTTTTTTTAATTCTCATCACGTTATGAAAAACAAAGTATCGCATACGTCCGAACCTTAATCACGTGCGCGCTTATTATAAGACATGATCTATGTAGAAAGCCAATATTAATCTGACTTCGGTTTGGCGTTATTATGATTTTCGAACGACATTAAGGATATTCAGCATATTAATATGATGAAAAGTATCAAGGGAGTATACTACTGATCTAATCTATTTTTGTTATCCAACTTTAGGAAAAGCGCTCAGCATATCCACGATTATATTTTTTGGGCGATGATGATCTTTTAGAATTGTTATCGAGTAGTAACTCAGGATTGAACATACATTTACCGAAGCTATTCCATGGCGTTGCGTCAGTGGAGCTACGAAATGGATATTTAACTTCCGTCATTTCGCCAGAAGGTGAAGTTTTACTTCTCTCTTCATTTATTGACATTTCGGGTCCGCTGCCGGTATGGCTAAAACATTTACAAGACGCAATCACAGTTACACTATCTCAAAGTCTTGAGAAATGTCTTGTTGATACAAATCCGAATGTTGAATTCTATCCGGCCCAAGTTCTATTGCTTGCTGAACGCATACGATTTACTGAAAATTGCGAGACGGCATTGAAAAATGGGGAATCTGCAATAAAATACTTGATAGAGCATTCGGAAACTCGCAGAGCGAAATTTCGTAGTCACGAAAGTGACAATGATGTTTTAACAGCACAAAAAGCCAGAAGTTTACTTTTGGAGACTGTTTACAATTTAGATGTAGCTAGGGGTTTGTTAAAATTGATGGAGAATGGCCAGAAAACTTCGTGGACGTGGAATCGACATTTAAGATGTTATAAAACGGTGACAGATCATATTATTTTCAACCACCTTATTAAAATTTCTATAAATTCGTATTTTCTCTCTTATTTTTTTTTATTTTCTAGAATAATGGACCAATTGTGAAATGCGCTGGCGCCGAATTTCCATACAAGTTCGAATATCAAGGGGCAGCTATTGGTTTAGTCAGAACACCGTTGACAGAAAGATGTTTTCTCGCATTAACACAAGCCATGAAACTTGGATTAGGTGGAAGTCCAACTGGACCAGCTGGTACGGGGAAGACTGAAAGCGTAAAAGCTCTCGCTGCCATTCTGGGTCGCCTTGTTCTTGTTTTCAATTGTGATGAAGGTTTCAAGAATATTATTTGACCTACATTTTGCATGCGTTTGAATAACAGAAAGTGATTTCATTGCATAATATTCCATATGAATACAGGCATGGATGCTGAAAGTATGAAACGAATTCTTGGTGGTTTAGCACAAGCAGGGGCTTGGGGATGTTTCGATGAGTTTAATCGCTTGGAAAAAAAAACTTTAAGTGCAGTCGCAATGCTTGTTCGACCGTTGCAAGAAGCTGTGAGGGATAATCTCACTCATGTACAACTTGACAATCAAAATGTTAAATTAGACCCTCACTGTTGTGTTTTTATAACGATGAATCCAGCTGGAAGTGATTACGGCGGTAGAAACAAACTTCCGGACTCGCTTGGCCGACTTTTTAGACCCATTGCAATGGCAAATCCCGATAGGTTA
Organism: Galerucella tenella; assembly: GCA_910591685.1. Lineage (NCBI taxonomy): Eukaryota > Metazoa > Arthropoda > Insecta > Coleoptera > Chrysomelidae > Galerucella > Galerucella tenella. Next base: position 30,905 of record CAJUYH010000884.1, on the reverse strand, counting down.
TTTTTTTTTATTAATTGATCTCAAATATTCCAATTTGACAGATGCCAAAACAATTATTTTTGCCCTTGGCTCTTCCAGATGTTACATCGTCAGAGCTCTATTGGAATGTACGGGCTTTTCAGAAGCTTTCTCACTTGCTCGTAAATTGATTGAAACATTTGATATTTCTGAAAAGCTGTTATCAACGCAGCCACATTACGACTGGGGTTTGAGAGCACTCAGGTAACGATTGCATACTTTTTACATAACGATTAATTCGTTTTTCACTTTCACGTTGGATTTATGTTAGGTCTGTTGTCGACGGAGTTTCTACTACTTCACTGTCTGAAAATGAAAATGAACGACTTCTAAATGCAATAAAATCAGCAATCATACCAAAATTAAATGAAGGAGATATGATAAAATTCACACGTTTGCTCAAAGACGTATTTGTGAATGTCGATGTATTGCAATCACGAGTATGTGCTGAAAAACAAGAATTAAAAAAAGTCCTCAGCAATATTTGTGATTCGAAAAATCTTCAAGCAGATATAGTGACACGTTGTGAACAATTATTTGACCAACTAAAAAGTAGGACTGGTGTGGCAATAGTTGGAGCCCCCGGAAGTGGAAAAACTCTAATACGGAAAATTTTATTCGAAGCTTCAGCAATGCTCGGCGAAAAAATGGAAGAAATATTGATTTATCCTGGGGCCATACCCAAGTCACAACTTCTCGGAAAAATCGACCCACAAACAAGGTATAATTCGAACGTACTCGAAAATACGTAGCAATGCATGTTTTCATGATATTAGGTATTGTTGTCGATAATTACTGATGCAGGGAATGGAAAGATGGTTTATTATCTACAGCTCTTTCGGCAAATGGTGATGCCGCAATGTGGATTGTTTTCGATGGTGACGTTGAACCTAGTTGGGTAGAGGCATTGAACTCTGTGCTCGATGACAATAGGATTCTTACACTGTCAAGTGGCATCAGTATCAAACTTGGACAACGCATCAAGTAAAATCCACGGTTTTTTTATAAAATATATGATAATCACAAACATTTGATACTATCTTACATTCATTCTCTCTCACTATTTTCTGATTTGGTTAACGATGAAATCAACGTACATGTTAAAAATTCTCCAAACGACAGAATTATTCAATTATTATGAAGTTTCTATTGATAAGAAGTTTCCCCAATTCAACATCAACCGAGAACTTGATAACGGCTTTAAAATTTACAGAGAATCTAGTTGAAAATTTCTGAATTGAAACTAGATGATTCAATATACTCAATAATTGAAATGAATCACAAAAATAACACGTCACAAAATTATACAAGTACTTCATGTATTAATAGGATTTTATTTCATGTGTAATTGTGAAATATTAGCATTAAATTCAGATTTTTTGGTACTTTTGGAACTATCAGAAAAACGAAGAGTTCGTATAACCAGTATTTATTTTTTAACATTTACCTTTCATGTGAAATTAGTCATGTTGAATCATAAATTGTTGATAGTGTACATCGCCATGAATATCTAACATTACATGACGAGAAATTTGTTTTATGGAACTACCACAATATAACCATATTGTTATTGTTATTATTGTTTTTATTATAATCATCATAACTTTAATTATTACAGATTCATATTTGAGACTCATAAATTAGACGACGCAAGTCCAGCAACGATCTCTCGTCTGGGTGTAGTACATCTAGCAAACACTCAGCCCACTACTGTCTTATCATCATCGATCTTGGATCGTCTTCTGCCATTCTCAAAAAACATTGCTATCAACAACTTAAAGACAATTATTGAGTCGTCATGTAAATTTTGTTCTTTGAGTGTAGCAAACCTGATTAAATCAACATTCTCTCATCTTGCGCGTGCTTCTACGTTGAATCTTGTTACTTATTCTTTGATCATGGCCATCTGCATGCAAATTGGTGTCACAGAAAGTCGCAAGAATATAGCGAAATTAATTTATCAATCGTGCGATTCGTGGTGTCCAGATCCTGAAAAACCTTTTGATGTTTATTACAACGCAGTAATTGATCGTCTCGAGTCATTTGGAAATGAATCGACAATCATTCAGAGTGATCACGGTCCCATATCAATTTCAAGTAAGCGATGATCATATAGGTAATTTAAGTAATTTAACGATATAAATTAACATATTATTTTTCATATTTCTTAAACATTTGCTTTAGATGTAATGAGGAGAGGATTAGCTTCGATTGTTCCATGGATTGAAGATGGTCATCCAGTAATTATTCGTGGACCAAATGGAAGTGGACGAAGTAGCCTTATATCGTATCTTTTCACTTCATTGAATGATAATATCGAAGCATCCTCATTAGTTTACGCCTCGTCACTTTTTGGTCCAGAGGATTTGATAAATCGTCTGAAAAGATCATGCGTTCGTGTTCAATCGTCAGCTAATAACCGAATTTATCGACCTAGAAGTGGCTCAAAAGTTATTTTGATAATAAAAGAAATTCATTTAGCTACGAAAAATCTGCAAGAATTGATTCGTGAACTTGTGCAACAAGGCGGATTTTATGATATTGATTCAGAATTCGCCCAGATGCCAGTAAAGCTTTTATCTACAGCTGATGAAATGACTCAATTACATCCGCGATTAAATTCTTTATTAGCTGCCCATTATCTTCCATCTCCAGCTGCTACGGACATTTTGACAATTGTCAATGTACATTTAAATAACATTTTCAAGAATATCAATATATTAACAGACTCGTGGATTTCAAATTTGGCTGTTGCAATGTATGAGTCGCTGACGGCAATTTCGTCATCAGAAGACTCGACATTTTTATGGACTACAAAAGATTTATGTCTTTGGTCAATGATTCTGAAACATTATCCAATGCCCGAAAAAGAAGAAGATGTGACAATGTATTTGATAGACATTGGAACGCGCTTGTTTTATCCTAGGTTCTTCTTTTTCAATGATTTCGTCCGTGTTACTTATTTTCTAATAAGCAATACAGCTGTACAATTAACGCCAAGTTCATTCCAGTCGTATATTGCGATCATTTTTTTGTAATTTCATTAATTCTAATATTTACTTTCGATGCCTTTCAGCCTTGGAAAATAATTACAAATTTTTTATATAATAATAAAAAGGGAATTTGTAAAAATAAAGTACCGCCATATAATTTTTTTGATTTGTAACAAATAATATATATGTATATATATATATATATATATATATATATATATATATATACATGACGCTAGCGAATGTCATGGACGTGAACTTTGGCGTAAATTGCTACGACGATTTTACATATATTTGAAATATTCATAACTAAATGCAATATATATTCTTATAGATTATCATTGAATGATCAAAAACTATGGATGTCTACGCTTATTGCTCGACTTCCACATATTGAAAAACATCCAAATGAAATTTATATTTGGCGCGTTGGTAATTCAACATTGATCCCTATAAATAAAAACGATTGGGGTATTGAAATAGAAAATACTGCTTCAAAATGTGCAAGACAAGGTGAAATAGTTCACGCAACATTAACTTGTCATCTTTTACGCACGGTCGCCGGTTAGTAATCGAACTAAACAACAAATAACGACTGGTGAACTAAGGTATACATATAGATTGATTCTTAATTTGATCAGGAATAAATTGGGCTCTGGGATGTTGCCAAACCGGTATAATATTAATTGGTCGTCCAGGAAGTGGAAGAAGATCAGCGTCAAAATTGGCCTCTTCATACTCTTCTTGGCGATTAATAGAGTCCGCGCCGGGCAAAGCACGATCATCCATCAAAATTGCGATTCAAGCAGCGGGTATTGATGGCGAAAGAACAATATTATTGCTTGAAGAGCATCATGCAAGAGAGAATGGTGTGGCCATTTTGATCGGAGAAATCGTGTCGAAAGGTGAGATACCAGGATTATTAGGACCTGAAGAGTTGGATGGTCTAATTGCACCATTAATAGATCTCGCACGAAACGAAGATTTTACAGGGACTTTAGATCAATATCTTTATCATAGTAAGTATCTACATTGGACATTTAGCAATTTGTAGCTGGCAGTATTCTGTTCTTTATTATATTTTTAGGATTACGTAAATTTCTTCGTGTTATGGTCATCGTGGATCGTGCAGACATAAACAAAGATTGGTTAAATGATTCTCGAATGATCAATCATTGTATATATGTTTCGGATACACCTGGAAATGAATGGTGGACATTAGAATCATCGCTCACTGATTTGGCGATTCGTAAAATTCCTCATTTTCGTCAGAATAATGAAGACATTAATTCAATATCAAAATTCGGAATAAAAACTCTTGTTAATTCTCATTATCGTGCACCATCCGAGCAACAATCCCCAGCGCGATTCATTGCACTTCTAGATACATGGCAGGAATTACGGAATCAATGGGAACGAGATATTGAATTGAAATTAGAAAGCTTACAAGCTGGAATCGGGAAACTGAAAGAAGCTGGTGATAGTGTTGCTAAATTAGAGAACGTAGCTGCGAGGCAGCGCAAAGAACTCGAGGTAATGGTACTGATATTAATTTTTATATGATTTCAATAAACATAGACATATTGGTGTTTTCGCGCAGGAAGAAAAAAAGAAAGCAAAGTCTGCATTGGAACAAATAACTGCGACAATGAGAGGCGCTACGGGCCAACGGGGTGAAATGTCAACTTTGAAAGCTAACACAGAGCGTGAAAGTGTGAAATTGTTACACAGAAAAGCTGATATTGAAAATGAATTGAACAAAGTTAAGCCGCTCGTTGAAGCTGCATCGCAAGCAGTAGCTGGCATTGGTGCTGACGCATTAGCAGAAGTTCGATCTTTACGTGCACCACCTACTACTGTTCGGGACGTACTCGAAGGAGTTTTAAGACTAATGGGTATTCGAGATACATCCTGGAATAGCATGAAAATATTTTTGGCGAAAAGAGGAGTCAAAGATGAAATAAGGTAATAATGAATGTATTGAAGAAATACATTAATTATGTCTGTGACCTATAAAATATATAATATTTTTAAATGAATTAGAAGACTCCATTTTTACTATAGTCACTCATAATTGAATTGTAACATTCCAAGTTAACTTGACTTGTTCTAATATTTTTTTAATAGAAAATAAAAACAATTTTTAGAAACTGGGATGCAAGAAGAAGCAGTCCGGTTAGTTTAGAAGCAGTTGCGAAATTGATTAAAGAACGTCCAGACTCATTTGTTGAGAAGACAGCACGGAGAGCATCAGTAGCTGCAGCACCGCTTGCTGCATGGGTGTTAGCAAATCTTCAATACGGACAAATTCTTCAACAAGTGGCGCCGTTGGAGAGGGAACAACGATTACTTTCTGAACATTTATCAGCAGCTGAAGCGCAAATCGACAAGTTAGCTATTGATTTGAGTTCAGTAGAATCACGAGTAAATCAATTACAAAATGAGCTAGAAGAACATTCACGTGGTGCAGCTGCACTTCAATTACGTTCAGAAGCCACAGAAGCGAGTTTAGCTGCGGCAAGATCGTTACTGATGAAGTTGGACGTGGAGCATAGTGACTGGCAAAATCAATTTGAAAGTTTGAGAATGAGGAAGGAAAAATTCGGGATTGAAGCCGCTGAAGCGGCATCGCTTTTAGTTTATCAGGTAAATAATTTTCAAATTGATTACATATACTGCACTGTGCACAAGTCCATACAGTTAATTTTTTTCGTTTTTCTTACCAATGTTATAACTAGAATTCAAATAAAGACAATCGATGGAAACAAGAAACGTTAGATTTATTGGTAACTGAACGAGACCGTCTCATCTGGCGTGCACAGAATCTTCCAGCGGATACAACAAGTCTTGTTGGTGGTATTTGTGCACTTCGTGGTCCCCTAGTCCCACTTTTTATGGACTCGTCAGGTATCGCTATCAATTGGCTCAAAATAAATCTTGGTAATAAACTAGAAATAACCAAACCCGACGATGTTAAATTTATAACGACTCTTGAGCTCGCGGTACGTTTTGGAAAACCACTTTTGATCGAAGAAATTGTTGAATTACCAACGATATTGTTTCCATTATTAAGACGGAAACCATTACGATTAAGTGAGAAAACTTTACCGACGCAACATGGCTTTAAATTATTTTTGGCTACAAGAAAAGATACTCTTGACTCGCTTCCTAGTGAAGTTGAAGCAGTACTGTTCAAAATAGCGCTGGGTACCGGTACAAGGAGTTTAATTGAGAGATTCATTGAAAAGGTATTGTATTTATATATTTAAATACAGATGAGCTTACGATTTTCACTCGGATGAAATGTATTTTTAGGCGCTTTTATGTGATATGCCAATGTTGGAAAAACAACGACGAGAGGCATTAGAACTAGAGGAACGACTTTCTGGTGAACGTGACTCCGCTCGATTAGGACTCTTAGCCCAATTAGGTGCAGCACGCGGTGAAGAACTTCTTCAAGAGTCTACAGACGGTGAACATGACAGCCTATTAACATCTCTTGAAGCCACGCAAACTAAAGCAAAGGAAATAGCACGAGCCCTAGATGAAAGTCGTCGTAATCGGGAAGAAATATCAAAGAGATCAAAAGAACATGAAAAATTAGCAAAATTTGCTGCCAACCTCTTCAAAGCAATCAAATCGCTTACTCTATTAAATCCCCTTTATGTTTTTTCTGTTGAGGCGTTCACTGACATTTATTTAGAATCTGAGTTGATACGCAAAAATTTAATTGATGTTGATAAAAAGCAACGGGAATTATTAATTGAAAATAAATTAATATCTCTCACTCTCCATTATTGTACCAAAGCAGTGTTTCGAATACACAGACTCCCATTGGCTCTTCATCTCGCTTTCAATCTCAATCCAGTACCGGATATTGAAAAAAATCTTCTTCAACGCGGAGCTAATTTAAGTACAGAAGGCGAATCTGAATTTGAAATACCTAATTGGATTCCCGCAGAGAGAAGATCTGCTGTAAAAGCTTTGTGTTCGACATTACCAGAAATTGCCTCAAGATTGCAACCAAATTGGGTTGAAGAGACAAAAAATATTTATAAAGATATGACCCTAACGACATTTCAAAAAGTTCTTGTAATTCAAGCACTTCGTCCAGATCACTTACATACAGCTCTAACCAATTTAGCGGTTGAACTATTAGGTTAGGAACAGACATTTTTTGATTATCCTTATAGCAAATTAGTAAATATATTCGTTGATACTACTGAAATGTTCATGAATTGTCTTAGGTGTCAAAAGTTTGGCATTACCCACTTGGACATTGGAAGCAGTGGCTCAAAATACTAAAAAACATAACATTTTACTTCTTCTTTCACCTGGTGCTGATCCCGGGCCTGAGTTGAAAGTTCTAGCTTCACGACAACAACTTACTGAAACTTTCATCGAAGTTTCCTTGGGCCAAGATCATGTTGAACAGGCAGAAGTGGCTATTGAACACGCGTACAGGTTCATCACTATTCTGCATTGTACATAAATGAAAATTAATTGATTTGATACTTATGAATTATTTTCATTCCGAATAAACAGAAATGGTGGTTGGGTATTGCTGAGTAATTTACAGTTGGCATTAAATTGGCTTCCACGCTTAGAACGTATCCTCAGGAGCAATAATTGCACAAAAAACAAAAATCCATTGACACGAATTTGGTTAACAACTGAAGACTGTCATGGATTTTATCCTGGTTTGGCTGGAATTTGTTTGAAATTGGCTTATGAACCGCCTGAGGGCGTGAAACGAAACATAACGAGGTCAATCGGACAACTGCAAAACCATGGACCACAATCGAATAATTCCGAGGGTATGTTTGTAATTGCATGGCTTCATGCTGTTCTTCAAGAGCGCCGGAGGTAAATATTTTCTATCGATGGATCAACATTCTTGTTAAAATCTTCATAATTTATTTATTTAATCAGGTTTATTCCGCAAGGTTGGATCCGTGCGTACGAATGGAGTGAGGCAGATTTACAGGCTGCGCGCGTATTAGTAATCAATCATCTATCAAAGTTAAACCCTGAGGGGCGTTTCGATTGGGAGGAAGGTCGTGGACTTCTGGATGTGGCGATTTATGGTGGACTTCTGCAAGATCAGTATGATATGCGTACTCTGGATGGAATTTTGAAGAGTATATGGTCGCGTGATGTTTTTCACGGACTACGTAAGCTCGGTGGTTTGATTTCAGTTCCTGAAATCAGTAAGCAAGATATTTTCAAATTGATTGACCAACTGCCAGACTCGGATGACCCTATGAAAACTTTCGGATTACCAGCAAATGCCGTTGGTGCTTGGGAGCGATCTGCGGCGGAAACGGCAATCACTTCACTAAAAAGTATGTTACAAAACCATTGTCAAATATTATATAATTGAAATAACGAAACAATTACACAGATATATCAATACGACACTCAAATGACGCGGAAAAAAAAACTGCAAAAATAGCAGAATTAAAGATTCAACACGAAGTGAAGAAACTTTTTCAGCGTTATGTGGGAACTTTGAAAACGTATAGCAAATCCCAAAATTTAGAAAACCCCATTGATTGTTTTTTTGAAGATGAACGAGAACTATTAAATAGATTAATATTAACTGTTGAAAGGGATGTGAATAATTGTTCTATATTCAATTCTAAGGTATGAAAAATCAATTATGTAAATGGATAATGATGAGTGAAAGAATAATCAGTAATACTAAATTTTTGAAACGTTTCAGACGCCAATGAAATGGTTGGAACAATGGCCATCAGGACCAAAAGAAGTTCGACAATTCATCAGTGCATTAATGTTGCGAAACCAATATTTATCATCATTGATATATCGTGAATGTCAAAGCATAAATCTTGGAAAATTAACACGGCCAAGAGCCTTCATAGCAGCTTTGAAACAATATACAGCGCGGATGTATAATTATCCATTAGATGGATTAAAATTTCATGCACATTGGATTGATGAAATCAGTGATCAACAAAGTGAAAAATTAGAATGGAAAACTTCTATTCTACTTCATGGTCTATTCATATCCGGTGGATTAATTAATAGCGGTAAACTCATTGAATTGAGTGTCAATGCAGCACCTATTTCAGATGCACCGCGCTGTCAAGTTGCATTTTTACCTGAAGAAACTGAGAACAGTTCACTGACTCATGAATTAAGCGATGATAAAATGGAAATTCCAGTTTACGGCGATTTACATAGGAATAATTTTATCTGTTCACTTCCAGTCGGTTGTTCTAAGAAAGATCAAGAGGATTGGTTTAGAAGAGGAGTGATCATACATGTAGATACGATTTGAAAGAGGATATTGATATTTTATTTATAATTATATTTGAATATTATTTGAATCATTCATTAATTTTCGATTCAATTTAGCTGAATAACTGCATATTATAATACATATTCACCTTGTCTGGACTATTTACTTTGAAAATGTTGCTATCAATACTGATCCAAATTTACTTGTTCAATACATTTGTCATATGAATCACGGCGTTCATAATATCGCTATAATGTCATACAAATATAAAATTACACCTCAGGGTACTTTGTTATAAGACATCATCATCCATTTACCCAATCGCTATCTAAGTCCCGTTTGTTTTAGTCCATCCTGCACATAGTTCCTAACTCCAACAGTACAAGGTAGTATTTTTGGAAAGTCTATAATTCCGTCATATGATAACCTACCCACAGTAAATATATCGATAGCGGACACCTATCCACCAACTCCCGTCGACGAATCATGAAAAGGGCAAAGTTTTATATAATCAACTCATTCTAATCTGAAGTGAATCTCTATTGATTATGAGGTATCGAAAAGGATGCGGTACTACTGGTCATAAATGAACCTTTAATACATCCAACTTGGAAAACTTTCCACATTATTTACAGAAAGACATTTTTCTCATGTTGACCTACTCAAAATTTTCGACCTGCTTTCTAAACACGACAAAATGACAGTATGCTTTTGTTGTTCTGTTCAATGTGATTATACGTGTGTCTTACTCTGAATACTGCCTCAGTGGCACGTTTAGCCAGGTTCCATCGCGAAATCTCGCTTTATCGAAAACAATAGATACGAATCTGTAATAATTCAGAAGAGTATGCGATGGATTTTCTTCAGTTTTTGAACACTGGTGGTGTTGCGAATTGGCCAATTGACTCATGTTTATCATTTGCTTGGATGGAAGCACCTCTCGGCTCATCAAATTTATAGAAAGATCTATTTTTCACGTGAGTGGCAATCAGCCATTGACACAGATCGAGAGTGTGCATTGCCCATCGTACAGAGTATGAGTACATGCAGGTAGGCGCGGGCAAAGCTTTGGTGCGCAACGCTACACTCATAGAATTGATCAATGCGAATCAGTGCCATATTCATGTGCAGTTAATCAATATGCGCAATCAACTATCATCAGAATCGATCACACAAAGACTGATGCGCTGAGTCAGAACAATTGAAGAACCACGTTAAATCATCTACAGCAGAAATCATCGAAACTTATCAGAAGTGCAAATCACATTGCCAAGCAGTGTGCTTCACGACCACGCAGAAATAGCCTCCCCGGTGAAAATATTCAGACCGATAGCATAGCGATACGCGACCGAGAGACCAATGGCATGCCCATACGATGCCGAGGGGAACCATAAACGTTAGGAAAGACCGACAGAAAACCGATGAAATGCCGAGAGGATACCCTGGTGAAAATATTAAGTCCCATAGCATGCCCAGGATGTACAATCTATTGGCATATTGAAAATTATTTCCAAACTATTTAGTGGCACAGTTGGCAGCGCTCCTGTCTCACAGTCCCGGGGTTCCAGGTTCGAGTCTCACCACCGGCAGATTGTTCCCATTTTAGCTTAATATTATTATATATGTTTTTCTGAATTCATGTTTGATTTTCCACTATATCATATAACTGATGGTTGGTTTTTACGAATAATTAAACTAATATATCCAATGATTGGGTGAGGGTGGCGGCGATTATAATTTTTCTGCATGCCACTATTGAGTTCCATTTCTTTTGCCAAGTTACTAATCACGTCAGCGAGCCCTTGAGTTTTAGTTCGATTTTAAGTGTCACTGATTAAGAGACGCATGAGAGGCCCATGGGAGACCCATGAGAGGCCCATACGGGTCATAAAATTTTATGATGAACCTTTTTCTGGGCCTCGTGTTCACTACTTCGGTTTTTCATCGGTCTTTCATCAGTTTGGCTAGAACGGACCGATGGGAAGACGATCAGAGACCGAGTGACATGAAAATATTTTCACCCGGGAACAATCAAGTGTTATTTTTTTAGTGCAATATTCAAACGTATTGCATTTCTCTTCTTTTCAATAACCATTTATTTTTTTTATGAATTAGTTTTAATGAAGTTTGAATAAATTAGTTGCATTTATTTTTTCTATAAAAATCATTGTAAATCACATGTATTTATTCCGCACCGAAAATTCTGTGCGAAATACCAGCTTTCCACCATCTTCCAACCCAAAATACAGTCTATTAATTGCTTTTATATTTTGTTTCCTCTTTCTTTATCTCATTTAATCACCACATCATTTTTTATTTTTTTAATTCTTTTTATATAATACAAATTTATATATATATTCTTACATCCTGGCTGTGTAGGGTGGTTGCATCCGCAACAGGATTGAGTAACAAATACAAGATGAATTTGAATTTATTTGTTGAGTTCCGAAAAGGTATAGGGATCGTTGCCGGTCACTACTGAACGTAGCTGAGGTACTGGAGTGTAGGAAATGAGTAATTGGATGTCAGATCGACGAGCGAATGATTTTTTTATTTTAACAATTATTTTCTTTATTCAACGAGATTGATGACGTAGAGACAATACAATATATTTCACAATTTTATTATTTATGTATTACGTAGCACCTTTGATAATAACTTCGATAAGAGTTTATATGAGAACTTGATTTTTGGTTTTCTTAGAGGGACTACCCGTCGACGAAAGGTCGGGATTGATAATAACGTAGAATATAGTTTCTAGAGACTGGAACTGATAATGCACGTAGAATATAGCCGTCTGAAGCGCGCACTGATAATCAACATTGTGTTCTTTGAGCATGAGTTTAAATACTATTTTAGAATGGGGATTTTGCATTGGCAACCATCGGAGTCCGCGTGGACTTATTTTCATTGGTTATATTTATTTCTTGCAATGATTTAATTTGATAACTTTTGAAGTTTTGGAAGATGATTGGTGGGTTGTCCCAATAGTGGGAGGAATATCTCGAATATATAATTTTGCTAATAATAACACGTTTGACCGTTTGACTTTGACAGGTGAACGTGGTTGATTTTTTGCTGATGGCTGAGTAGCCCTTTTTCAATTCGCGGTCATTCGAGCTCCACTCGGGGTTATTTGAGTTTTATTCGCGGCACAAAGTTCTCATATTTTCTGTTTTTGCGTTATGTCGAAGACAGGATGTGAAGTCATTCGATATTCTTTTTCTTTTTGAATAATGTGACTTGTGAATATTTCTAGTTTTGACATTTTTCGTTAGATTATATTTCGAGGCGCATTCCAGTTTTGAGTGCTGACTGTGGCCTGAGAACGTACGACTGGCTTGTCGGTGGTTCTGCTCGCGTCGGCAGTTATAAATGGTTTGTTTAAATAAAGTATTTTGATAACATTCTGTTGACGACGGGGGGGGGGGGGGCAGGACCTAACAATATATATATATGTAGTATGAAATTTATTAACTGATAGAATTTATAGAATATACGTGTGTGTGTGTGTACGTGTATGTATGTGTGTATTGTCTTCTTTATTTCAAGTTGGGATGATGACTTCGATATAGAGTTGGTGAAATGCTCGTCTTCTCGGTGAATTGTAACTGAGCTCGTCCGCTCAGTCCTCGTGTACCTCAGCTTGCTGAACAGAGTTTTCTCTCTTGTCATTGGCTTACTTGATTGTGGAAAGGGCAACTGTTTGCTGCGGTTGATGTTCTGCCCTGCCTTCTGATTGGATAGCTGAACTTGGGAATGCGAACAATGCACTTTTCTGTGACGTCAATGGGAAAACCATTGACGTCATGGGAGAAACCCATCATTCATTGTTCCAGCGGCGACGGTCTGGCGCCTTCCACAATCGTTGTTCAGTAACATTTTCGCATCCCACATATATATACATATATATATCGGAATACCACATTATGTATAGATCTCTATTATATTTGAAAATTCAATAGTACAATATATTTTTGTGTCACATACTGATTTTTAATACCATAGTATTTTTCGCACATCTATATTATAATGGATTGAAAAAATTGCGAAGAAATAAATCAATTTCCACAAGAACTAATTTTTATACCAAGTTCAAGAATAAAATTTTCACAGTATAGGCGAAACAGTTGATATACACTGAAAAAATGTTGGCCTAGAATTAATAACATACACTTCGAATACATCATCATTCAATGCGTATTAATATATATGGATAATCATTTGGTCCAATAACATGCAACATGAGCCTTCATGCGATTATGTTCTACTATAGATACATAGCGGAAAATATAGATATAAACTACTCATTTGTGTTTTTCCCATATTTACTGCAGTATCATGGGATAATTGATATATAGATTTTGATAATGAAAATTGGCATATCATCATCTTTCTACCACCCATATTTTAACGAATTTTCACATCCTGATACTTCGACCGATTCAAATGATTGTTTATAAATTATTTATTCCATTCTACTAAATAAAAGATATTGAAATACACAATAAATAAGAGCGTGAGTTTACTAGGTTAGTGGAACACTATTTTATTTCAATGTTCATATTATTATCCCTGTTGAAAATAATGAATTTGATACAACGTAATTTTTACTTTCGCTTTATATTATCGGTGAAATTTCAAATTGCATTGATTTACGTGAGCATATATGTGTCATCCGTCATAATTGTTAACACAATGTATTCATGAGAGTTTAATTTTGCTATGAATCGGCAAAAGTTGAAAAAAAACTATCACAATGGGATAAATAGTTTTGTCACAATTGTGTAACATACCAAAACGTTGTGGAAGAAAATCATACATACAAATAGATGATCTATATGATCATTCAGTTAATTAATTTTATTTGTGAATTACTAATTACAATTTGAATTATTCTCTTTGGTTTCGACCTTGCGGTGATTATCATTTTATATGTTGGGATATTATATTAGAACGAGAACATGAGTGAGTTTCATCAATGCTTCAACATGTAAAATGGGGTAACATAGGAATTTGCGCGGTTAAAAGTTAGTCCCGCTAAATGACCTGCAAAATACATAGTTTAGTGTCCCCACACACAATACATCAAGGGTTATTCTATGTTGTGATGAGTTTAGAAAAATGGAAAGAGCAACAAAAGGGAAATTCTTGTTTTTGGAAGGGAAATCGCGCAGTGAAATGAAAGACCGCTTGGATACTGTGTACGGTGGACTCTTCTCCTTCGATGGCGATCGTCAAAAATCGAGTCACCGACCGATATTCCTCTTTTTCCATTTTTCTAAACTCCACGGACACGTCCACTGCCACAGCCCGTCAAAACGAAACTGCGCGTCCGATTCGGCTGAAAGTTCGACAGTAGCCGTCTACGAGAATGTTCTACACAGCAGAATGAAAAAACTCATTTCATCTTATGTTGTAATCAATTCAATTCCTTTATATTATGATAAATTGAATAAAATATCTGAAATAAAACTATAATATTCTAGTTTGTAATCTTTTCTCACCATCATATTTCTAATCCGCAACATTACCGCAATTCACACCTGAATTTATGACGTTGTTATTGCACACACATTACTCATTTTCTATTTTTTTATCACGCATTTTCGCTATCGAGAGTTATTTGTTTATTTTCAACAGAAAAAAAAAATTTGGATCAGAATTGGTAATTCTTGATCCAGCTTTTTTTTACAGGCGATCCATGAACATTGATATATTTTACAAATAGGGACATAATAAGTTTTCTGATAGATGTGATCAACAGGTTAGTATTAATTTATTGTTGATCCTATAAATTTGATAACTAATTGAATACTCGATTGTGTTGACATCATTAATCGAGCAATATACACATAGCACATAAACGTTATAATAGTCACATATAAATTGTGTGATAATAGTCATGAAAGATCAATAATGTGATTGAATAATAGATAAATAACATTTTGAGATCATGAACATTAATGAAAAATAGATTCATTTGTAATTAATAATATCCCATCTCTGTGTTAATATCTTGATGAGTCAATATAAAGTATAGAATTGATCATTTCTAAAGTTGTCATTAAGGCTTTATAATTCAACTCGTTCGAGAAAATGTCTCCGTATATGATTGTCCAATATTATTTATTGCTCTAAAAACGTAAAGGAAAAAGAATTTTAAGACATTTCAAGAACAAGTTACTGCCATTAGGAAAGGCAATGCTGTGTTCTTTTTTTTTTTCTTCTTGTAATAATGAATCACGTTTCACATTAAAAATGTCTATTTTCCGGTTCTATATATTGCACTTTTATTGTTATTCCAACTGGTAATATAATATTTCAAAGTGAACTATAGAAGGAATTTACGTTTGTTTTTTTTCGGCTTACGTACGTATAAGTGCTATAAGTAAACGATAGTGGGAATGTCTTTAATTCTAGTTTTGACTTTAAATCTTCTTTATTTTTTAATCGTAAAATCTTTTCATTAAACAGCCTCGGAAAGGACTACAGACCTCAAGTCTCTCCTCTAGTGCCTCTATTTCACTTCCTTTTTCATAACCTTTTTTTAACTATTTTCTTTCATTATTTCATTATTTCGGTGTATTTCATGTTATGATTGGTATATCCACATTAGTGTATGCTAATTGGATAATATTAAATAATCATGATATTCGAACTTGTCACAAATATATTGAAAATTTCTATTTTTCAATTTCGAGTAATAAATATGGTTGTAATCAATTAGAGCTATTAATTTTAACGATTGCCACGGACACAGGAGATATAATTTTTTGTATATTAGGAATCGAAAATACTACAAGTTTACAACTTCGATAGGGAAATATCTCTAGTCGATATGAGTCAAAACCGTTTTGTTTTATAATTCAATGTCGGACTGCCCCTTATTTTTTGGTTTCGATATTCATTGAAATAGTAAATTTTAACTTGTATTTAATTACTTAATAGGTAGTAGTAGCAATAGACCGTTTTTAGAAACTATTTGGTGTTCGTATATTGATCCCATGTTTTTTTATTACCAAATATAATTGGTATCAAATAAACTTGTAATTGTGTTCTTCTTCTTCGCTACCATTAACAAATTTATTATAATAAGTAAAAATAACGTTCACAGTGAGAAAGACGAAACATTCATCAAAATCCGATAGTCGCGTACGGTATTCCTGGTGACAATGTTTCACACCAAATTTTCCTCTAACTTACCTACGCAAGAGACTAAAAAACATCTACTTCATATCATTTTTGCCTTTCCCCACTCATCATTTCGGAGAATTCATTTGTTCAGTATCAAGATAATTGCATTGAAATGATAATAGACTATTTTCTACTGGATGACGGATATTTAAACTAAATTATTATTGGTACTGATGGCATGTGTTTTCCCTACTTATGAAAAATTTTCCTGTAATTTTCTGAAAGACCTGAGCCGCTTTATGTTTTCCCATATTTGAAATGAATCTAATGATTATGCAACGTGATATTGTTCAATTTTTCAACGTTAAAACCTCTAGGGCTGTATTACAAACTGTAAATGTTTATATACATACACATAAAATCGTAAGATGCAATCCACATTGTTGAGATGTTCGAACTGTATTTCAATAAGTAAAAATTGGACATGAAAAGTCGGAAATCGTAAATTTATGGAATTTCCACTTGTATTGACTCGAGGAAAAAAAAATACGATTTTTAGTAGAACTAATATTATAATTTACATTCAAATTTGACTATAATATATGAGACATGGTTATCCTTAATGGATTTTTACAATCGATTGGTTAAATCATTTTTTCGTTATACAAAAATCGATTACAAGTCTCTTGATTTGAAAATACCACAATGTCATTCTCAATATTTATGATGAAATAAATATTTTTATAACCGGAGCCCGTTTTGAAATATGGAACATCAAAACAATCACGATAAAATCTATACGGTACGTAGAATCAAAGATTGTCATAATATCAAAAATTGATATAGTCATCTAACGTCAATAACTTGTTCTTCTTATTACATTAAATTGAACGACGATCAACTCGACATGATTTAAAAATTCTGCGTGTACCGGAAAAGATAAATATCAGTTAATGGACCTTCAGTCATCAAAAATTTTGCATACCGTCAGTCATTAATTGAAACTCTTCTTGACCTAACAGCAACATACAATATACATATTATGTGATATGGTATAAATCATTAAGAAAATAGGTTATTATCATGATATGGAAACACTTACTTGCTAGATATGCAGCAAGTTCTCTATCTTCAGCGACAAGAGCCAAATGTCGGGGTGTATTTCCATGACGATCTGATACTGTTAATGTTGAGCCCGCAGCTACTAACATGAAGCAAACTGATCGACGCTTTTGCTGAGCTGCTTTGTGTAATGCCGTTTGGCCCCTATTTATGACAGCCAAACAATATCGAAGAAGAATAGATTTAACGTAATGCATATGTACTGTATATATTATAAAAGAAAAAGTATGCAATCTAATAATACTCTCAGGTTTTTGGAACACGCATACATTCTCAATATATAATCAAACACCATAATTTTCTGCCGTATTACTTTATATATATTTTCAGTGGAGATAAGGTTATTGTAATCTGACGGCTCTTGGTACCTTCAACACATTCAATGAAACTATGTATGTGAACAGACACCATATAAATCGAAAAT
This sequence comes from Galerucella tenella, assembly GCA_910591685.1. Taxonomy (NCBI): domain Eukaryota; kingdom Metazoa; phylum Arthropoda; class Insecta; order Coleoptera; family Chrysomelidae; genus Galerucella; species Galerucella tenella. The sequence goes on along the minus strand of CAJUYH010000884.1, from coordinate 12,946 downwards.
TGTTTCTCAATTTATACTAAAATCAGATGATTGAATGTGGTATTATCGAAGGTTAGGAACATGTTAACATTTAATAATGAAGGAACATTCACTTCCTACTATTTTTTAATGGAATTTTACACTGAGCAGTGTAAAACATTTTTGGGACTAGTGCCAGTTCAGGTCACGAAATATGATCAGGTGGATTGACGATCATATACTTGTTATTGAGTAATTTACATAATGGATCGATAAAAAAGACCAAATGGAACTCAACATAAGTTACTCAACATAATTCCCCACCGCCAAGTTGTTTTATTCATCATTTTAACTATAAGAATCAATTTTATTCACACTCAATAGGGTTCACTAGCACAACATATACTTACTTGTCATTGTCAATAATATTTAGAATGGTTGACGGCGCACAAGCAATGAGATATCTAATAATATCTCTGTGCCCATGACGCGCAGCATGGTGAAGAGCAGTCTGACCATTCGCATCAATCGATAAAAGGGAAAAACCATGTTCATGAAGTTCTTTTAAGCTCTTTAAATCGCCAAATTTGGCTGCACGTATTATTCCATCGCACGGCTTTTCCAAAAGATTACTACTTATGCTGTGTACATCGGAAGCTAGACTAAAAAGCCTATCTCGTGGACTGAAATATTAACAAAAAAAAAATTGGATCATATTCTATTTCCATCAAACAATCTTCAATCATCCAATATTATCATATTGGCCATACCTAATAAAGGTAGATGTAGGGACGGTCATCAATCGTCCAGCCACTGATATTTGCTTCGACGACTCTTGTCTTTGCATATTATTTTCATTCACATTATCTCCTAAATCGTTTTTCGTCTTCAAATTTGTCATTTTCATCGATTTCTGCGCGTTGTCACTGCGCCGCGTAGGGGGTTCATCTGCAACCTCAACTTCTCGTCTTGTCTCCATCAATACTGGAGCCCTCTTATTGCTGCTACAGAACCGGACAATATTAAAAATTGAATCGGGAAAAAAAAATTTCTGCTCGCCAATATTTTTGAGTATACAAGATCAGAATATTTAAATAAATGAAAATATTCAGTGATAATCCCGCTCCAATGTGTGTTGTTTATTTAAGTATATCGTAGCTCTCGTATCTGGAATGAGTCTCCTAATCTTAAATAATCTAAAATTACGGTGTAAAGAATAGAAAAAATGAAAATTACCATGGTGAAGCTTGAGCTGTTTCCGGCTCAACAACATGTGACACGTCATTTTCAACATTTTGACTCAACAAATCTTCCTCTAGAATATAAACTGCTTCAGATGCGACGTCTGTTACATAATGCAACTGCTCTTGAGCTCGATCAATCCTAAAAAAGCGCTCGGCAGTGCACGCTGCATAATTCATGAAATACAATTAATCAATGATGTAAATTATTTTCATCATTGGTTACATAAAGGACAATTTTAAATAACTGAGACATACAATCGAGAAAGCAACAAGTATCCATCGAAAAATCTTCAGCCAACATTCTTCTCAACGATTCAAGATCCATCATAGCATCAAGATTAAGTGGTTCTGCTCTCCAACATACTGCTGTCTTCTTTAATCTATCTTTGTCCGAATGATATGACTGATAGTCCGTCATACGAATTTTCATCAACGGTAATTTAAGACTTTCCAATTTAGGATCGATGTTTTGTTGGGATTTACTTGTCCTCCTACGCTTTGTCAACATTGTTGCTTTATTGAGAAGTTTTATTTCAATAATTGAAGGTAATACTCGACAAGCTTCACCATCCACCTCAAATATTAAAAGTCAATATCCGATAATAAACAAATTGAAATTTTCACCAAATTTTGCTACATAAAAATATTAATTTACCTGCATTGGAATTGTTCTTGTTGTGACGAGTTTGGCATGACTGCATTGTGTGATACAAGTTCCATGCCCGCCAGCCTGAAGTAATGGCAATTGATATGTCGTTAAACCAACAACTTCAAATAATCCATCCTCAGTTGATGGCTCTTTAGTACCAGTGGTTGCACCCCATGGATGAGTCCCGCCACCATAAGACGGAATATTTAAGAAGACAATGGCGTGAACTCGATGTTCTTTCAATTTTGACGTCATATCGTGACCATCACACTCTAACGTCACAAATTCTGACAGATCTTTCCATTTACGCCGTACTAAATCCTTCCCGCCCATTTGTCCATAGAACATTTTGTTTCTTAGACGAGAATTAAATTTTTCTGGATGGGCCTCTAATTTAATAATATATTTCTTTATCGTTTATAATTTATTTATATAGAAAATATACATATATTTTTGAATATTTATTCAATAACTAACCTCTGGCCTCGTGAAATTCCAAAGCAATATGAGCATCAACTCCAAGTGAAAAATAATTATTTACGACATTTAATGGAAGATTTTCTTTGCCTTTACCACTATCATCATCATTATTTGCATCAGGATTTTTCTCAACAGTAACTTGCCACCGATCAAGTAGTGTTGTATCACTTTCGCCGATATTCAACAAAATTTTTCCAATTGGTTCGTCTGTATAGCCACCGCCCCAACCTAATGCTCTTGCAAGATCATTACCTGTTCCCAAAGGCAGAACCCCAACCGCCGGTGGGGGTGATACACCAATTTGATCCAATATTGACAACACCCAACCCACAGTTCCGTCTCCACCGCAAGCTAACACGCGTAGATTTGAAACTTTTTTAAAGAGCTCAAGACCCATTTTGGGACCGCCTTGTGTCAAATCAAAGACTTGGCGAGGATTCAATAACCATTGAAATTTTTGAAGAAGTTTGGCGCCCTGATTGCCACCTGATTTTGGATTGATGAATACTATAACGGGCTTGATATTTGGTGAAGGTATTGGTTTCACCACCCACAATTTTCCATTATCTTTTTCATCTTTTTCTTTATCACGACTTTTTCGTTTGTTAGATGCACCAGTGCTACTGGCAGAACCACTTCTTTTCTTCCTCGGTGATTTTCTCAGGCTACTTTTAAAACTCCCTTTCCTTGGTAATTTAACAATCCATGATGGTGGCACGACAATTGCTTTATGAATGCCGAGTTCACAATTTTCACCAATTTTTTGAACATTGAAACACGCTTCTTTATTGTGATATGCGGATTTACACCAACTACATGATACAGCGACAATTTCTTTCGAGCTAAATGACAATTTGGATTGAAATGCCTTTGAACAGTTAGCGCATTTACCCTTTTGCGATCGACGATGTACCCAGTGATGATGCGTCGATGTTTGTTCCCGATATTGACGTACACCCACGTCTCGAAAACTTGGTTTACAATCGCAATTCAAATTTGACGCGCAGCAAACGTGCGCCATGACACGACATGCTGCGCACTTTAAACGTGGTCCATGTTTCTATAATCCAAATCAATTAAAATTTTTCATTAGCACAAATGTGTATGTGACATATTTTAATGGAATTAGTTGTTGGGTAATGTGTTTCAGCATCTTTGATTAATAAAACAATGAACTGAATGAACGTTAACTTCTAAAGAAGGATTTCTGAAAATGAAAAACAAGAGGTAACGATAAATATATTGTGTATAAATTAAGATTAAATTGAATGATACGTGCGCATTGCTTTTATTAGTTCAAGTATGTAATGTCTTTTTCGAATGGTATAAAGCGCGTGTGTGCGTATATATATATATATGGATGGGGGGCGGCATTGCGAAAGTATGACTCTGAATATGGGTGCTACATATACATAGAAGTCGGAATATAATTTTCTGAAGTATGTTATTTTTTCAGTGATTTAAAGGAGTAAGTAATATTATAATAATTTAAATGCTATTTGTATTTACCGAGCAATCATTGGCGTGGCAAAAATCGCCAGAAGCGGCAGTAGGCGTCCATAGATGTTCTCCATTGGCGGCATGTATTCCCCAGTCTGGAGTCGATCGTAGTTCCCGGTGGACACTTGGTCCCACGTTTTCATGACCGCTGGAAAAAAAAAGAAAGAGTATAATATAAGAACGCTCATCACATAATAATAAAAAATTTTATTCGGTTCTCAATAAAACTTGTCTGAAAAAAAAAAACGGAAAAAAACTAATTCAATTACTAGCAAAATAAGTTTATCTATGAATTGAAATATAAAATAGAAACGTGAACGAGTTTATGAGCCACCTTCTTAATGGCATTAATGTATAGTCTTGAGTATAGAGGAGCACGAAGCGCTTTCCAAAATTGTGAACTCATTCATTTCCATAAACGCTTCTGTAAATATCATAAGGTCGCGCATAAACGAACTTAACCAAGTCCATATTCTTCTCTAACAATACACCCGACAATCTTCGCTAAATCAATTTTCCATGAGTTACGTTATGAAATCCACAAAAGTGGTTATGAACGGCATTAAGAAAAATTACATATTTTAATAGAGGTTTTTTCTAATCAAATACTTATATTGTGAAAATGAACGCGTTAATTTTAAAAACGCCGCATGCGTGTATCATTCAAGCATATTGAATATTACATAGATAAATGATAAATTGAGCCTATTCGCATGGGGCAATTCAATCTTTCATTTATTTATTTATTGACGAAATTTTTCATGTTATCATTTGTTAATTCTCCACGAGACAGACGTACCCACCGTCTGGCTATGTTAGTATCCTTATTCGGCAGTAATGCTTTATATCTCGTTTGTTGATTCGTCGGTAATACAATATCGACGCTCCTAGATCTCGTGCTTTGTTGTGGTACAGCAAGGCAGTGATCACTTCCGTCACCTTTAGCAATTTTACTACTATTGAAACACGAATCTACTGACGCAGCCCGATCTCTCTTTAATTCTGGTACAGTTAAAAAAATGTCCCTAACCACATGTTTACTTTCATTCAGTATTTTTTTCACTTGATGAATATCACGATTTTCACTATCTACTCCAATAACATCATCCTCATTATCATCATTATCGTTATTATATTTATCGTTATGAGCTTTCGACTGGTCATCATCATCATCATTATCATTATCATTTTCATTACTATAATTGTCATCGTCGACGTCATTGTCGGCATCGAGTCTTGATATCGATGGCAAATCAATTGGACATGATGTTAATGCCTCTTGACGTGATAGTCGTCGTGATCTCTCATGAGATATAAAATCTACTTTTGATGTGTCATTATGATCATCAGTGACATCGTCGATGTCACCTAAAGAAATTTTTTCCAAAGTCATCAACGTTACTGTAATTTCTGGACTACCTTCACGAAAATATTTTTCCACCTCTCCATAATCCATTATGGCTTTATATGCATGATCACTATGATCACTATCATCATCATCATCATTGCCATTATTATTATTATTATTATTATTATTATCACTATCAACATCATCATCATCATCATTATCATCATCATCGTCATCATCATCATTATCATCATTATCATCATCATCATCATCATCATCATCATCATCATCATCATCATCAT
>CAJUYH010000883.1:0-55921 GCA_910591685.1 Galerucella tenella | reverse complement strand
ATTACCACTAAGGATATCCATCACGACTATATTTTTCCTTTTAGTATTTTTTATGGTTCTAGGTAGTTTTTTTCTGCTGAGAAACATATTTTTTTAAATAATCACATCTGGAAGAACGAATATTTGGTATAAGTAATAGAAGTTGTAAATAACAATTTTTTTAGCACTGTTTCCAAAAGGCAGCTATTATAATTGTTCAACAAAATTACTTCTTTATAATGTACAGGGAAATTTGCTGTTATAATACAAAATATAGCAATAAATACTATAGCTCAAGGATCCACACCTGGTTATTAGCAAGATGACAATATATTTGTTAATAAATGTTTTCCTCCATATCGTCTTCTCAGCCTCATCCTAAAATATATCCTTTTATATTTCCATTTTTAACTTACTTTATTCAAAAGTTTGTTCTCAACCAATTGAATTTGATTCGAAAATCTTTTATCTGGAAATAATCAAATTATCTTACATGAAAGTCAATATTTGAATAAACTATTTCTCACCAACGGGTACGTTGTGGGCACATCATTTCATCAACATTCAGTCCAGCACATTTTCACCTTCTGTTACTTCCACTTTTGCTGTTTTAATGTTACCTATAACATTTATGCGTGTTTACTGGAGTCTACACAATTCTTCACTGCTTGTATTTTGGTAATAGATAATGTTTACCATGAAGAACCTTGGTTCACAGTAAACCAGAGTCAAAATGATAAGCAATCCACCATACACTGTGTTTTACCAGTAAGAAACAAAGTTTGAGCTACTGCCTAGTGTTGGCAACTTTTCAATGATCCTTATTTTATCAAGAAAGAAAGAAAGAATTGTGCCCTACAGTTATGAGTATTTATTGCTATTGAGCTTTATATGGGTATAATCCACATAATATATCTGAGCTTCTACCAACAGACCAATTTAAAAATAAAATAATAATAGGGGTTTAATTTGGTAGTTCTTCCAGAAGTGATAATTGAATTTTTTTAAACTGTTAATAATTTCTAATTGAGTTTCTTTTGCTTTCTGTTTCATGCATCCATTCTTATGGTTTTTCACTGCTGAACATCTAATTCTGTTGTGTCAAAACTTTTTAATTTCTCTTTTAATTTTAATTTGCAACCCAAATCCCGAATTGCTGATATGGATTGTGTTGTTTATTTACCGACGTTGCCTCTTCGGTTTTTTGGGACCCTTCGCCCACCAACACCCATCTCTGTTTAACACTACACGCCACACATATCCATTTGCTCTAACATTTGTGTCTCGTCAACACTGAACACTTCAACGAAAAACATTTAACCTCAAAAAAAAAAACGTTAACACGCTGTGTAACAATTCACATACTCGGTGTCTGGTGGGTATACACGTAATGGCTGTAATCTGTTGTCGCAATGCTCAATTTTTTTGGCTGCGATGACTTTTTGGCTTTTCTGCTGCACAAATATACTGCATGATCGCCATAGACAATGGTGCGCCTTCCAACGCCCCTTTTGTGATCTACACTGATGATCAAGGACAGGTATTCAACTTGTTTACGTCATGTTAGCTGTACTGCAGTTTTGCTAAAACAGATTTGGTATTCTCACTTTATATTAATAACTTAACTGATTTTTAATATATGTAGCACAGCTTCCATGGATTAATAGACATTGACAAGTTACAGTGTATACTTTTAGTAGGTACTAATCTTTTATTATTATTATCTAGACCAAGTATGACAATTGAAAGAAAAATTAACTAGTATACAGTTCAAAAAATTCGTGAAAATTAGACACATTTCCAAACGTGGTTATCTCTTGAACCACTCCTTTGATTTTCATAATATTCACGATGAAGTATAGGTTAATTATTATGTAGCAATACTGTGCATGAAATTTTGATGTGGCTAGTTGAATTTCAAAATATAAGGTGTGCATAAATGTTCAAATGTTTTCACCCGTTGTACTGCAACTCAATTTCTTGGAGGCTGTTAGGCAAAGCAAGCCCGCAGCGACTTCACTTGGAAATTCCAACCACAGTATTGGTGGAAAAAAATGAACAAGAAAAAGCATCGAAACCAAATGTGCAGCTCAAGAGATAACCAGTTTTGAAAATGTGATAGATTTTTTTGACCGTCAGTATATTAGGTGATATTGTTTAATAGGGGAATATCTCTGTACTTTTTTGAAATATTTATTGTTTAAATGTATAATGGATAACAAATGTTTCCCCGATTTCTGGATCCAACTGCAATTGTTATATGATACAACCCCTCTACTCTGATGGTGTACGGTATAGTGTCCTTATTTATGTACGATTTCCTTCCATTTTTGTTTATTTTGTGCCAATTTTGCTGCTTCTTCCCAATTTATATCCAGAATTTTCCATTACTTTGTACCACGCTTTACTAGTTCTGCCTTTTTTCGTATTTTTCCTTTTCAAACTGCATTAACTGGATATTTGTTGCAAATTTCCCCATCAATTAGGCTGTCGTAGGTTATTATGAATATTCTGCAAGAACCACTACGGATTGTGGAGAAATGTTGCCTTAAGGAGGACCTTTCAGTTAATCCAAAAACACCAAACTAGTGGCTTCAACGAACAGAAGAGCTCACCCGCAGTATAGAGTACTGGTGTTCGAAGAAGAAATAGAAAAATCCAAAGGAGTTGAATCCCTGATCCCTGATTCCAGACTAAAGAGGACGACACATCTGGTAAAAATTACTACCAGGGGCTGTATTCTTGACTGTGGGATTAGAGCTATCCGAGAGAGCACATATTTTGTTTTTATTTTGCCTGGCTACTCTGTCACTGCAGTGACAAAGACAAAATATCTGTTTTCTCAGGAATCTTTACTCCCTCGGTCAAGAATACAGCCCCAGGGCGACTAGGCTTTTCTGCGAATGTAGAAGGGTTATGAGCAAAACCTGGGGAATACGACTTAAGGTGTTTCAGTAAACATAACTGTGATGAGTCCAACGATCACCTGTGAAACAATAATCTGGTGGAGGAGGAGGATAGAAGTTTTCTCCGCAGTGAACATACTAATTGCAATCCAAAGACACTTCTCGGTAGTACCGGTAAAATGAACAGCACGGGGACGGCATCAATAGAAGCCCTTATTGGACTTCCTCGTTTGGAGCTTTTTGTGAGGGCGGAGGCGATGATGGAAATTCTTAGGCTAAAATCGGAATACTTAGGGTCCCCGAACAATGTTTAACAAGGTCACACTGATGCAACTGTGACAATACCAGATGAACCCATATTTAAAATGAGTTCTGTTAACATGACACCGGAAAACATATTCACAGAGTTCGTCAACATTGTCATACCATCCAGGGAACATACGATACACTCAGCTTATTCTGGAAAAATCATCTGCTTCATCAATGGTTCCAAAACAAACACCAAGGCAGTGAAGCTGGTAAAAATGGACCTAGAAACACAATGTACTTAGACGATATATGTCTGTGTTTCAAGCAGATATGATTGTCGCTATAGTCTATATTGATGAAAACATCAGAAAAGGATATACCAGAAAAAAATTAAAACAATCACAGACAGCCGGGCTCTGCTTGAAGCTATCAGTAAACCAACAACTAGGTCCACACTAGTGAAAAACTGTAAAGAATTCCTTAACGTGCTGACAAAAGACAATAAATTATCTCTAATATGAGTGCAAGCACATGGGGGGACTGCAGGAAATGAAATGGCTGACCAGCTAAAAGAGGTTCTAAAGGAGACTTCATAGGTCTTGAACTGTTTTGTGGAATCACAAAGGATTCCATAGGAGAGGAAATCTGGAACTGGCTGGATAGGGAACACCAACTCAAATGGAGGCTGACACAAGGACACCTATATACAAAAAAATTAGGTGGATAAGGTAATTTCATCCAGAGAGACATTTGGAGACAGTTAGTGAACCTACGTGCAGAAAATGTCAACTCTATGATGAAACAACTACTCACATACTCTGCTTCTGTGTGAACGTACAAGGACTTCGGAGGGGTAATAATACAACCATCACAAGTACTGAAAATCTCTCCAGTCAAACTAGTGACCGCAGCTTTCGTTCCTATATTATATATTTTCTTATATCCATAGTCCGTAATCTTTCAGATAATCATTTTCTATTGCTTGTAGACATTCTTTCATAATTATGACATTTCTCAAATGTTCCCTTATCATGTATAACACTTTTATACTAAATACAACCAACAAAAAAAAACACCAAGAGCACAAAAAGCCAAATGGCTGAGAGGCCAAGGAATTGCTTGACTCTGTATGTTGTACCTTGTATAAAAATTTCCACAAACGGAATTCTTTTGATTATAGAGAAGTGATTTCCTCCATTTTTTCAAAACCTTAACCCACTTAACTCAACTGTGGGAATAAGGGTTAAATAAAAGTTTTTTTTTAACCATCCACAGTGAGCATCTAGCATGAATATTCTCAAGTTGGTAGTCGAATTTAAAATTCACTCGTCGACATGTTGATGGACCAATCTGTCCCATTTTTTTCCAGCAGCTTAATTTTTGATGTCTTTTATGTTTACCTATAGCCATTAGCCAAATTCATAAAGATTGGATAACAATACCCAAGAAAAAACGAACAAAAAAAAAACTACTTATATTTTATAAATTGGAATTGGACCGGTCGTCTGATATCCACAAAGTAACCTTTTCTAAAACCATGTCACCAGTAGTCTTTTTATTAATACTTTTCTAATTAATATTGTACAATCTAAATTCTACCTGCGTGTGAAATCACTGCAAGTATGTCAATTATAGAATTTTTTATTTGATATAAATGGTAATTAGTTTCTCGTTCCATTTGAATGCTTTGTATTGCATTTCAATTTAAATATACTGTAATTATGTGTTGAAACTCATATTTTTTCCACATTTTCATCCAATGATAGATTCGTTTCTTTCCATAAATCATTATATAATATCGTTATTGATAATTCGGTTTAAATACTATGCGAAGGTTCATTTTTATGGGAAAAATAATTTTTCAAGAACAATAATAGCAGGGTTGAACTGTGATCGATGAGCTTCAACTGCTTTTAATTTTGATTAATACATGTCAAATCAACAATATACTAAATGTTATAATTAAAAACACTGTAACTTGTCATCATCGTTTGCAAGCATATTGTGAGTTTTTTTCTAACCAATAACTGATATACCACAATCTGACTGCAACTAATATATAGGTAGTAACAAAACGCCTAGTAGTTTTTTTTGCTATGTCGTCCTTTCGGCGACATGTTATTTGCTTTTACTGAAATGAAGATTTTCAAACATTCTGCATGTTGACTTTATATGATTGTGCCTAACATTATTTGCTTTTTTTGGTTTAGGCCCTGGTAGCAACAGCTTATGAAAATTTTGGTATTTATGATCAATTAATGTATTAATCCTATTGGCTATTACAGTTTGTGTAGCTCTACAAGATGTTCACGGATTCATTTTACAAGGCCGATTTTCTTCTTCTAATTGTGGTCGACAAACACTTCATATAACCGGTTAATGCTTAAAGCACAACTAATCTAATTCATTATAGAAATTTACAATCTTTCGCTTACTACTACTTACACTGCTGTATAATCAGTAGATTATTCATAATGTATAAACTTCTTCAAAACTTTTATTGTACCACATGTCGTGTATGATTTTATGCAATAAACCAAGTACTATTCAAAGCCATAATTAAAGTTAGTTCGAGAACATACTATGTTTATTTTTGTGCAGAATGATTGAAGTATCTACATTTTTAACGATTTAACTGACCATAACAATTACCTAATCAATTGGCATGTGCATCAATCCAAATTTTTTTTTTAAATGTTATGGTTTAACTAGTAGTGCCTATGTATGCCCGCTTTTATAGAAACATATTCTTATTCCTATATTTTTGTGCATACATATGCACACAAATCGATTTTTGATTAATATTTACTTGATGTATTAAAACATTAAATATTATTTCCAGTTGTGAATGTTTACTGATGATGTTTTAAATTTTTCAGTTACTGGACACCCTCCTGGTATGCCAAGATTTTAATCGTGGGTTTTGCAACCGGCCTGCCTGCAAATTTGTACATCTTCAGGAAGGTATACATATATTTCAATTATATTTTGTCTGTTTTCTGCAATTGTATAACATTCACCAAGGTGGTGAAGACTATCATTATTAACCGAGCGAGGTGCCTTTTCCCGAGCGGAATAGGGTGGAAGGCTTATAAATATCTTCACCACCGTGGTGTACATACAATTTTCTCCGCTACTAGCCAAATTTTAGACAAAAATTGGAAATTATTGACATACAGTATTTCAATGCTAAAATATTACTAACTAAAGGATCTTTCATGGGAAAACGGTGCATATGAACTTCTTTATTGTTGCCATTACAATTTAAACACATTGCAATAAAATACCATTGTTCCCATATTTTATAATCACCAATATTAAATGCAACGAATTGATGAAACCAATTATACACAACACCTTGAGTGTAGGAGTTATATTCGGGTACAAAGTGAGCCTTCATGAAATATTTAATATATTTTTCACACTCTACACCACAGCCTTCACAGACACACCACGAGAAGCGTTTATCCATTCGTCGGACTGACAAGTGTTTGTTTTCGCTCCTTACCTATCCATAGATTATGAACGTAGGTACTTCTTATGTCATCAGTAATTTTTGGTTGAGCGCGAATTTCAAACTAATGGCATTTTTATTCAAATAATTTTATCTTGATGAGTAATTTCAAACAGCAAATATGTCACAGACAATCTCCTGAATATATCGTGTATGAGAATTACATCTTTTCACAAGAAATCCTGGATATACAAAATTATGTTGCACAAGTTTTTGTTGAACTACTATCCCTGAATTCTCAAAATATTTGAATTTGTCCATTATTGAACTAGGTTTACAATAGAAAAAATTATTAACCATAATGGAGAAATTCAACCCCTCAGTTGGCTGAAAGAAGCAATAATTGTCAACTTCACAGCTAGTAGTGAAAAAAAAATATATTTTTTAAAATCATACATTACACTATTAAAATATACCTGGCAAATTCTTGAAACTGATTAGGTGTACAGTATAGTTCATTATTATTCATTCGTCTAAAAAATATACCTATTGAAGTTGAATGTTCAATTATATTAAATATGAATTTTATTGAGTCTAAAAGGAAAAAACAGCCTCACATTCTAATTTTGTAGCTTGTAAATTTCAATTTCCTCATTACTCAAGACTTGAAATTTATTCCTATATATATTCCTATATATATATATAAAATAAGTAATCAAATAAAAATGAAATCATGAACGAAAAATTTCTAAAGCCAATATCATTCTCAAAAAATATATTACAAAATTTCGAAATCAATAAGAAACATTCAACAGAAAAAGAATTGGCATAAATCTGAAACTGTGCAAGACTATACATTTCAATGTTAATCAACATTTTGAAAAAGTCACTAGACCATTCCAAAATGAAGCCACTAACTGGTCTGCTATATTGTTCTGGGTCCTGATGTCATTCTCTATTCCACAATTTTTCAAAAAGTTTCTAGATGTGATGACGAATCGAATGACACCTAGACCATAATTTTAATTTTCCGAGGCGAATAAAAAGTTTTGACCACGTCGACTGAGTAAGCCACCCAGCCAGGCGATAATTTAATGGTCGGAGGATCCATATTATCTAAACAGTTAAATTTCACTTGAATATAAAAAATATCTAATGTTTTCACCATTTGACGTGTCGTTATATTTTCCAGGAGAGGGTGTGGAAGTCATAGATCAGCGAGTGGCTGTATGCCGTGACGCTGCAAAGGGACAGTGCTGTCGGTCCGCCTGTAAATACTACCACATCCCTATAGCGCTGCCACCTGCACCTGTCATGGCCGCCCTGGCCTCTTACCTGCAGCACTAACAACGACGAAACGATTCCTTATTTATCACAATGTTTATATAGAAACTTTTTATTACCAATATTATATATTTAAAACAAAGTCATGTAATGACAAAAAATACTTTTTATGTTATATTGTTTAATTTTTTTGTTTTGGTTTTTAAAATTATAGAATTGTGAGACAAAATAATTCATGGATGAGTGCGTGAGTGATATTTGATATTTCGTAATTCTGATCTTTCTCTGTTGGACCATCTATCTCGACCAGACTCACTGGCCCACGACGCATTAGAATCGACTTTTCCAATTTACAAACGAAATTAAAATGTATTAATCATAATAGCCAAATAGTCATAGTGTAACTTTTTATCTCGAATGTACGAGCACCCTTTTAATTTTTTAATGCATGAATTTATTATGAATTAAGATACCAACACGGGCTGTTTTTGTTTTGAATTGATTTACTAACTACTAGAAGCAAGGATACTGTGCAACACATTTGACTAACAACCAAAAATTTTTCTCAACTATGATTTTAACTGTTAATTTTTAGTAATTTTTTTTGTTAAATTACACATGTTTTGAAAAAAAATCTTACATTATTTGTTGTGGTGAAATAAATGTTTTGGTATTATAATTTTTAAACGCACTGTATTTGCAATTATACTCAAATTTAAGGCTGTAGTTTTCCATGAACCAACTAAGAAAAACATATTCCACCCCACATCAAGACAGACCCAACTCCATAATGAAGTAGGATACCAAAAATTGCATGGACTTCATCGCACATATAATCTTTGGAAGACCTTGATTAATCACTCCCAATCTGCTTCCAACGAGTTAACATACTCATTAGCAAAATTTAAGCTAGCTAGTAAGTCGTTGGAATTCTGGAATGCTCTCCTCTTTCTGAGAACTCTTGATTTACTCTTGCTATAGTTATGTGAAACAATGTGTAACATTTTTGTTCCATCCTCCCCTTCAGTAATTCATTTCATATTCCATATGCTTATATAGCACGTGGTCTTTCAAAATAAGAAAAAAAAGAAACAACAAAGAAGATACAGGCAATAACTTGAAAACGCTACCCTACTGCGAGTTTTAAATTTTCCAAAAAACACCCGATATAATACCAAACCATCGTTTAACCAATGCAAATATGATTTTGACATTCTTAAGCTACAATGATAGAAAAAATTAATAAAAATGAGCAAAATATGTCGAAAATGAATAAAGTCAAAGTTTAGACAAATTTTTCATTGTGCGTTAAATAAGATGCGCAGAGTATTTGCACGTTTTGTTACTCATTATAGTTTTATCTAAATTTCCAATTCTTGAATATGTCAAGTGGAATCTACTCGTATTACTTTTTCAAATGAAACTAATTGTTTCTGGAGAATTCCACGTTAATAAAAAAATATATATACAGTATTTTGATCATAATTATCTCGATATTTATATATTTTTTCATTTACGTGGACTTCTTTGGACCAAGTTAGTTTCATTTCAAAAGGTAACCCCAAGTATATTATTATTTGTTATATTTCATTATCCCGGTTTAGTGTATAATATTATGTTTTAAATTGTGAAAAATATTCTATTTTGATTACAAGAAGTTAGCGTTGTAATTGTTGTGAATTAAAAGTACAAAAGAGTTCTGTATTTAACAATAAAACTCTTTTATGTATCCCTATATTATATATAATGAGATTATAATAATTCGTGGATAATGAATTAACGTGTATGTCAAAATATCAACAATTATCTACTTGATTTCTGTTTAATTCCAAAAAATAATCAATTTTATTTTAGATTTAATCTAATACAATTGATATATTGTGTAATGTGCACAATATTTTGCAAGGAAAAGATAAATTCATTCTATGTTGACGTACAAAAAAATGTTGTTAACTTTTTTTTATATTGATTCGTAGCATTGAATGTACTATATCAATTGCCGAATGTATCAAAATCATTATACTATTATGTCGTAATTTTTGCAAAAGTATACATGTATTTTTCGTTATTTCTAGTACAGTAGTCTGGTTGAAATATACCACAAATATTTGTAGTGAACAATTTAGAAACCAGTAAGTAGAACATACTCTAGGGTAGTGGAAAAATATTGTCGAACAGGGAGATATGCGGAGTATCTTCATTTATTCCAATGTGATTGTTATCACTGTGTTATTAAGTAGACTTTGTTTAATTTTTTGTATATTTGCTGTGATTTTTAATGGTGTTGGATGATATATATTCTAAAATATTAACAATTAATATTATCGTAAAAAACCCTCGAGATTATTAAATCATACCTTAATAAACACAACAATTACCCCATGCTGTATATCGAATAGTAATTTTTGATAAGGTTTGATCCAAAGTTGAACTACGTTTACAACGAAATATGTCCATATGACTCAAAAATACATTTCTTCAATGTTAAATGAAGACTGATATTTTAATGTGTTATATTATATGGTTGATGGTTTAATACCTGAGGGTTCTAGTTTTCTAAGTAAGTTGAAGTGCTTTTCAATATAATTAAACTATTGAAGTTGAATTGGATTATTCTCCAAACACTGCTACTGAAAGTTCAACATTCTGTATATTTATTGCTTTTAAAAATCAGCATCACTTCCTCTTCCATTAAAGAGCCAATTCAATGAACATGAATTGGATTGAAACTATATTTCAACGCATTTGGACTCGATAAATATTAACTTTTAGAACATCTTAATGTACAAAAGTTTAACCGATACCAGTTTCAGTTTATTCGTATTTAGTGCTAAAATATGCGCTGCTTGAACTCGAATACTTAATTTTATTGAATCGCACTTTATTTTTTGAATACGTTCTTTTAAATAGGCAAATATTTTCTATATATTACTCAATGGGATTATATTTGAATACACCACAATAATCAAGCATTTATTTCTTAATAAGTCTTGACAATTAAAATGTTCAATATATAATTAATATTGAATCTCAAGATGAGAAATTAATCAAAATAATTTTCCATGAAGTTGAAAACATCTTTTCAGCTGATCTCATTAGGATGTTCATCAAATCATTCTCATTTTAAGTGGAATTTTGGAAGTTATAGCAGTTATAAATTTAATCGTTCTTGAGGGCCAATTCTGTAAGCAATTGTCAAATTTTTAAGCATGGTTGAAAATCATACGACTCGTTAACATTTCACAGGAACGTACTTAGGAAGAAAGTTACTTTGCTTATGTTACTGACAACCCATTTCTTTTTCATTAAATTAGTATGAAAGAGGAATTTGGAAGATACCCTTTGAAATTATTCGTTAAAACATTTATTCAGCTTTTCAGACTTGATAAAGATGACAATCAGTCATATATTATGATAGTCAAAGACAATCAATATTTGTTCCTAAACATCTTTGCTTGATAACTATTCACTATTTTAATGGTCATAACAGTTACCAGACTTGGAATGAATTATTTTGGAAAATATTTTAAATATTGACGTTGTAGAATTGACCTTTTAGTTTGGTAGATTATTAAGCAAAGTGCTGTTATAGGTGATCCATTTTTTGCCACTGTTAACAAAAAAAAGTTACAATTCTCGCAAAAAATTATGATTCAAAAAATGTTTGGAAACACCATATGTCAGAATATTGTTGGTAATAAACGGACTTTCAATAAGAATCCCACATTTAACGGTTGAATGTAGAAAAATATAATGCCCTCCATTTATAAGAACGTGTTCTGCTCTGCCTACATGGTTTTTAGACAGGAGCAATGACATCGTGAACCATGGGCTAATGATATAGATTGGTCTAGTCAAAAAAAAATCGTTGTGTGAGTCTGAATGATTAACTCGATATCTCCCAATCAAGTGCCACTATCACAACGGTTATAACTAAAAGTATATTAAAAACTAACAAGATTATGTTCCTTGGAAAAAGCATTCAATACTGTAAAGTTACATGCGAGATAGTCTGGTATTAAAGGGCGAGTTGGTGTACCGATTGTGAGATCGGGTGGTATGAATAGAACTTTCTTATGTCAATTTGATTATTTAACTATTATAAGTTACAAAAGATATACCGGTGCATGTGAAGGTATTGATGTTGTTTGCTCGTTTTTTATAAATGCTTCAAATGATACATTTAGACTAATGAAACCCACTCTTTTAAACTCAAAAATATTCTTAGAATTGTACGATGACCAATCATGAATTGAGATAAAACTTGATAGATGGAAAATAAAACGGTAGAATTATCACAAAAATTCTTAACCTGAATGTACCATACCATTCTCACCTCTTAAGTTTTGTGTTCTATGTGTTGAAATAGTTATTTTTTGAAATTTTTTGGGATACACAAAAATTACTATCAATTTTAACGTACCTACCTACTTTTTCTCACTTTTCTTTTTTAGATATTGCTTTTGCATTTATTGTGATGTTCATTTTAAGTTTTTTTCGACCTAGTTCAGGTATTTTCTTGTTTTCTATTAAAGTGATAAATTATTTTATTTAAGGTTAATGTTGAGTTTAACGTTTTACCACCAAATCATATTCAACAAACCCACTAAATACTTAGTGTAGAATTATCGTAGATGGTTTGGACTTCAAAAGTGTGGACTTGCTGTTTCATCTACTTTTTTCCTTAGTACTCATTTTGTCATCCTGTAATTTATATAGTTTTTATCAGCAGCCAGTTTCAATTGTGTGCATTGGTGCATTGACGTCCCAATCTGATACCTCATTTCTTGAGTTGATATGAACATAAGGGTTATAATTGTCGTGATATTTTTTACAATTTAAGAGTGGTACGTATAAATAAACACAACAAATTGATTTATTGTGGTCTATATGATTTATTGGAAGCATCTATAAAAAACCAAACAATCTGTGCATTTCACTTCCTGCCTTATTATTTTATTCCAATGTTATTTGTCATTCTGATTATGATAATATTGTTTCAATTTATATCAATATCTACTAAAAATATGTTTCTAAGTATACCCAAAGTTATAAAAGAAAAACTTGATGTTAACCATTCATTCATTTGGAAAAAACTTTTATATCAATTTTGCTATTTTACGAAATATAAGCTGTTAAAATCCACTAGAACAAAACGCGAGGAGTGGATAAAAAGACAAAGAGATTTGTATGAAAGATATATGAAAAAATTAAGAAGAAATGAACCAAAATTGATACACAGAAGAAATGGACAGCAGAATATTGAAATACTATTACAAATATCCGAAAAAGGAGCGATAATTACTGGAAAACATAATTTTTGATAAATATTGCTACAAATACTGAGTTCCTAAACATCAACCGAGATATTGTATATTTGTGTGGTGTATTGTTGAAACTATACAATATGATTTAATACTGCGATGTTCTTTATCAACTGATTTCAAAATAATGAAATCTGTATCAAGTTGACATGGAGAACTAAGTTCCTGTACGCAGTGCTGTTATGTAATATTATATAATATTGTAAATAGTTTTTAGGTTGTAAACAAAAAAAACTCGCATAAAGAGTTTACTTTATTCGTATAATTAATAGCGTTCAAAAATTATTAGGTATAACAAATAAACTTTAAAAGAGAAATTTGTTTATAATAATATAATAATGAGCAGTGGTCCAAGTAATTCAAACATCTGATTTATTCGGTAAAACTCCCCTGTAATATTGACAAGACATGATCCTTATTTATTATGGGACTTACTTATACCTATTTCTGTACCATTGGTTCATGATTTGAAATATATGAAAGTCTTTACTCTCCATTCTACTCGCTAATTTCACTTTTCACAATAAGGTATAAAATGAAAATAATAATAACGGTAAAATGAGCTCTAATATTAACTAAGAACATAAAAGCTGCTAGTGATAATTCAGTTTATCTAAAAAAAACAATATACTTAGCTTAAATGTTATGGAGTCAAGCTTGTTTTTTGTACAAAGTTTCTTTCTGTGTACCAAACACCCACTCAATATTTTTCAAGTTAATTGTTGCTCTAGCTAGCATAATATGAAAACAAACTTTCTTATTATCTAAGATTTGAAAGTTCGAAGCTGCTTATTTTGGATTATTATATTGTCCTTTTCATCATTTAGTAGAAAATTTAATGTAAAATAATGTAATATTTAAGCCAATTTGAATGACATATTACTCACACCAGGTGTAGAAGTTTAGTAGGTTCACCAAAGGAATTTTGTATAAAAATTAAGATTTAAAATTTGAGTAAACAGTTTATTTCGGTTGGACGAGTTTGGTGATGACTCAAAACCACTTCAACACACCCAAAGTGATTTTATTTGGATTTAAACAGCGAATGTCTTGGTGTAATCTAGAGAATGTTTTCGGAAATATTGGATGAATGTTTTGGACCAATGTTTTTTTTTGGAGTCTTTCCCTTTAATACCAAGAAATAGAGTGAGAGCTTCCACATTATCAGAGCACGGGTCTCTGCTTCGCTTATAGAGCATTTGCATCGGTTGCTACATTAGCTCTTCTGTTGGGTTGTGCAAATCGTACATAGGTATACACAGGAAAGGTATTCTACAGTACAAATTTAGAACGAAAAACGTACCAAAATACAATTCCAGCAATTGAGTAGATCTATAACTGAAATTTTAATCGTCTGTGGTCTTCTGTGTGTACCTGTGAAATCGTACCCCCTTGCAGTTTATTCTAAATTTGCATTATTTGTGAAACGCACAGTGAGTACCTCGTGGAAATGGTCCAGTTTTTCAATATGTATTTTTTTATAAAGTAAGGATTGAGAAAGATAGAATTGATCAGTAATACATCTACAGCTAAAAATAGGTTTATTAATTGTAAGATATCCTGTAAAACTGGACTTGAATTTCCTGTTGTAAGGTTTTAGGTACAATGGCGGCTGGGCGTTCCGTGAGAAATACAAATTAGAACGTATTACATGTTAATATACCCACTGCTATATTATTATTAGTCCGTAAATAGCTTAACCTAGAATAATTTTTCCTAACATATATTATTATTGCATGTCCCTAGTATGAACGTTCACTTACTCTATACTTAACATAGATGTAGATTTAGCAGTTCCTTAGCTTTTGTTTATCGCGGTTTTTTATTTTTAAAGACCCTCATCACGCTTTTTTATACCTAATTATTTGATTTTGCTTCATTTTTTTTTGTTTGTAAGAAAATTAACTTTTGGAGTTATTTGTTAGGTAAATTAAATGAAGGGAATGGGAGAGGAATAAACTAATAAACTATTTTGGCTTCCATTTTTTATCTAAAAAACTGTTTTCCTCTGATTGCCTTTGTGTTATTTACTTCTGTTTTACGGTTGTTGTTGATATAGGTATTACATTTTATTCACAATTTTTGGTAATTTTACAGTCGTTTGTCCGAAATATGGCTTTTTTATCACTGGTGCCATCCGACAATTGTGACATAAGTTGCGTCTTGATCTCTTTTTTGTTAATTTATGTTTACGTGATAATTTCCATTAAGTAGCTTCCCTTCTATTACATACGGGAATATTTTCGACCTTTGTCACAATCTTGAGGTGGCAAGCTTTACATCACATTATTATTGGTCACTGTGAATTCATCAAGATCTAAGAGGATACATTTTGCTTTAGTCAATACAATATTAAATTTTTAAAATACATTATCTGACTAGAATAACATTTATTTTTATATTTACAGCTGAATGAAATTAATACTCAAAATGGAGAAAAATCAGTACAATCAGTGCTATCATATTACACAAATTAGAATAAAAAGAATTTCAATTATATCATCGGTTTGTTGCATGAATGGATTATATCTCTTACCAATATTCATATCTAAAATTTCTATGGTTTTTTTTAACATAAATAAATAAAGAGGATGTAAAATATTTAATTGCCGACTAATGGCAAAAACAGTGAATTACATTGAAAAGGAATGTTGAAAAACTGGAGCAATAATAAAACATCACTCAACTTGTCTGATCGCTTTTCAATTCCATTAATTATCTTAAAAATCACAAAAATTTCCCGTTGCCGTCTCTACAAATTTGAAATATTTGTTTCGTCGAAGCATACATTTTTTTTAACCAGCTGAATGTAAGGGATTTGATTTTGATGGTTCAAACAATAAGACGTTAATATAACTGAAATCATTTCTTAATACACTGGACAAATCATTCACTGTTTTTTCTTCCATATTTTTATACAATTATTATTTCAAAATCAAATAGAACAACATTTATAATACTTTAAAAAATATTGTAGTTATTACTAACATTCAAGTTATCTAAATGGGAATACCATGAGGTAATAGTTTTAATTGAGTTTTGTGAGAGTTGTTTTGCATTTTTTTTATTATAACCATAATACATCTTTGTTTTTGTTGAAATGACATTGACCCCGTTAAAGCACCAATGCAGCTTTCCAAAATATATTGCTGAGCTTTGCCAGCTATTGCATTAATGCCTAAGCCTCTGCTGACAGACATTTCAGAACTAACAATCTTTCGCTTATAAATATTGTTATATAAGTATTCCTAAGGCCCGTCAGTTGCCTTATTGTTTCTTTTATTCATAGTTTTTCTTTTTCAGAAAAAAATTCACTATATTTTTTTATATATTTATGTATTTTTTTGTTGAAGTTTTGTTTGTTGTTGGGTAACTGACAATAATAGTTAAGTTGTGTGGTTTTTCTTACTCACTAATCAGTGACCTAGATTAAGGTTTATAGGAAGGTAACTTTTTGTGCTTACTGTTCATGAAAATGTTTTTAATAAAGATTTAAATATGCTAATAAGTGAACCAACATTTCTGTATTTCAACTCATTTTTGTAGACTGTAGAGATAAATAGAAGAACAATCTGACAAGAGGACTTTTCCAGAAAATTCAGCATAGGATAAAAGCAATCTCAATTGATTTTATATGAATATACAATTTAAAAAAAAATTCAATTCTCAATTGTTTTGAATTTGTGACAATGGGAAATCTTGTAATAAGGCATAATATTCAAATTTAGCATAGTCCGGAATATTACATAAAAATTAGCCAGGATGTCTGCATTTTAGATTGCTAAAAAGGCTTCTGTGATGTAAGACAATGTTTTGAAACGACAAATACCCCCAAAAACAACAATAACGGATTCAATTAAAATAATAAGGGAAATACTTGCGGATTGTAGAGTTGGTTATAAAAATAAAATTATGCAGCCATAAAATCACGAGAAAATAATAAACATTCCAAGGCAGAAGAGTGGAAACATATGAGGGCGTTATAATAATTCTACATTTTGAAACGCAACTGGCTAAAATATTCTAAGCAGTTTCAGTGTTTCAAGGAATTATGGGAAAATATAGATTTCGTGGTTCAACAAAACAACCGTTTTTGTCATAATAAGTAATTGTTGGAAACACCCATTTACAATAACAAAACTGTCGTGAATTTTGAATGTAACAAAATGTATTCGAGATCACTAGTACATTTCTGATTAATATACAAATATCTTAATAAAATACTTCATCATATGATGAATAGTATATTACTCCAGTCTAGTTTAAGATTAAATCTTATAGTGAACATGAAAAGTAGCTTTCCTGTAGGTCCAAATAGTTGTTAATTGTGTATTTTTTGAAAATTGCCGATAGAATTACCTGAAATTAATGTAATTGAAGAGTGATTGTCGGTAAAGTGAGCCACTAATAGAAAACTTTTCTCTAAACACTCCCCCGTCGTAACGATATAGTATAGCAAAGGTTAAATTCTGCACTATGGGAAATTTAATAACTGTGGGAAATGGGAGAAGGATTAAAATTGGTGAAAAATATTACTCGTTAACACTCTTGTCAAATATTTGAAATTTAAGTTGACACATTTCTTAAAAATGTTTTTCTTGCATTTAATAAAATCAATATAGTGTGAAATGGAATAATTACCTTGACCATACCTCTAATAATTACTCTGTATATATTTATGGTGGCTCATTATTATTTTTTCATTTTATCAACAACAATTTTGTGATATTTTAGTAATGATTGTTATTTAAAAGTCACATCACAAATAAGCAAACATTAGTTGTTTGCAATAGTTCTGAGGGAAAACAAAAGCACATTAAAGAATTGATATTTGCTGAGGCGATTGTTTTCCTGCAGTTTATTGAACAATAGCCTGGAGTTTAAGTAAGCGTCTATGTTACGGTTACTTCTCTCTTATGGTTAGGTTAAACATACCGATTGTCCAACATTTCCCACAATTTTTAGTTAAAAATTGACAGTAATCTTTTCACTTCAAAATGTTGAAATTAGAAAAGAAAGTCGAAATGTTGGGTAGATCGGTGTTACTATTAGGAATTCATTCACAATAATCCTGTAAGAGGGCGAGGTTATTCAGAAGTAAGGAGAAGAACACATGGCATAAAAATTGACAGATTATTTTTTGAAAAATATAAATATAATGTATAATAATGATATTTATGTAATGATCATTAAATGTAAAATATTAAGAGTGTATGCATGATATTTTGGAAAAATACATATGATATTGGACAAATTTTCTCCTTATTGTTGAATTTACGACAGGCATTTAGGAGAAGGACATTAATTTTGTATTTGGGGGCCATCTTGAAGGAAATATCACATTTCATTTCTTTGTTAAAGTAAAGCGTTGATATTAAAAGTTGTTTATTCTTGTAATATTGTATAAAATTTAAGGGTTTGTTTAGGGCAATGTTAAGAACAAATTCTATATGCCTGTCGTTCGGTTCGAGTGAACAAATTTGATGAAGTGTGTGATTAGTTTTAAGGATTGCGCCGACTATCCTTGCCTTTTGATACTATTTTTTTTCACCCAGGAGTTGTGTTTTGATGATTTTTTATTTGTGCCATACACTATTGAATGATGTATCTCATTCCAGTACTCTATATATTTAATTATTACTCGAAATTTTGTTCTCCATTTTTACTGTATAATAAAGTAGTCAAACATTTTGTCAAGTTGTCATGTTCACGTTATGTCCTATAGACATAATGAAGTCGATTGATATATTATTGTTTATTGATTAAATATAAGAATAAACTAATGATGTGATGATGATCAGTAGATCATACAAAGAGGATTGATGCCTCTCATTTTCTTGAGTATAGTAGAGTTAATAAACCAATATGTCAAATTTAATAATGTCTTTTATTAATACACACCGCAATCCAGTACGTAACAGGTATCAATTCACCTGAAATAAATAACATGGTTGAAAACATAATTTCAAACCCATCGTAAAACGCCAAAATTAAGTTCTGAGTAATTGAATAACTTCCCAATAAGAAAACATGATTCATAGGTAGGTACGTCATTTGAATAATGTGACAAAGAAAAATATAATTATTGCCTGTTTCCCAGAAACAAATTTGTCTTTTGGCGTAAAAAAATCCATGTAAATATGAAAACGTATCAATACTCAGCGCTAAGGACTTTCTCAACTATGATTACATTACAACCATCGGTTGATCTGGAATATTAGCAGCTTGCCGATTTGTTTATTTCCACTATAAATGGAATGAATATAGAGACCGGTTGGTAGCCCATTACACCTGTAGAATTCATTATTTCAAATGGAAACTGTTTCCACGATCGAGTTTAATGTAAAGAACAAGTAGAATAAGGCTATTCCCAAGACCCAAACTTCATAATCGACGCTACACAGTGAACATTGAAAATAGAAGAACTAACTAATTGATGCATTCCTTGCGGGTACTACTTCATCATAAAACAAACATGGCATACGATCCAATCGATACTATGGGTTGAAAATTGATCACAAAGTAGAAAAATTAACTATTGCATGCCGAAAAAATTTCACTTTTTTAGTAGATGTTAATGTCATCAGTGGTATACAGTTTACGGCGATACTTCATTTGTGATTAATTTTCTAAATATAATGTTATAATTTGAAACAATCATGTTTTTGTTGGGTATGAACTAGTGACTGACATGGATGAATGATGGGAATTTATTAATTATTAGAACAATTAACTAGTGGATTAGATAGATTTTTTCATCAACATTATATTAGGAAGAGACTGAAAAATGAGTGGCACACATCAATGTATAATGGTGACGTAATAACAACAATTAACGACAGTTTGCCTCTTATCTCTACAGTGCTATATAGGGCAAGTCCATGTCATCTGACAGTTTTGTGTACAGTATGTGGTCAAAGAATACACTAACAGACAAGAAATTAAACTTTGGAAAATACATTCCTTCGAGAATGTTAGGAGTGGAAATAAAGTGAGTATACCGGTTTATGCCTTTGAAAAGGAAATGATAAATTTAAATTTATATTTTTGTTAAAAGTACTGAATATTTTATAGAACTTGCTGTGGTAGCCAATTCCACACGAAATAGTTTCAAGCATGAGTTATTTGTTCTTAATTATAATGTTTACATGATATTTGGAAAATTATTAACAAATGAAGTATCATGGTAAAATCTATGCCACTAAGGTTTTTAACAAAAACTAAACTCTCTCCAGCAGTGATAATAAGGCCGAATTTAAAAACAAAGATTCGCAGGTTACGCCAAGAGCCGGGTATTTTTTGTAATAAATGTACGGGAACAGGTATTATTTTTTCTGAATATGTTTTTCTCTGTCTAAAAATGTTGTCGAAATCTCTAAAAGAAAAAGAATTTCACGAATGTTACTCCAAAAAAACGGACTCAGGCATTTGTTATAATATAAAAAGTGGCATTATTTCACGGGGCGAGTCTTATTTTTTTCGATGTCGACGGAAGACACTCGTCGCTTTGTGAATCTGTCTCTTCTGCCTCCGCCATATCCGAAGGAGACGAATCGAAGATTGGGTCTTCTTCGATTTCGTTTCCCATGGCATTTAATATGTCTGGCACGTTATCGCATGTTTGGCCACTGCAATTAAAGCAAATAATGGAACACTTCAGACCAGCTTTTCGGCATCCGCAGG
This sequence comes from Galerucella tenella, assembly GCA_910591685.1. Classification (NCBI taxonomy): domain Eukaryota; kingdom Metazoa; phylum Arthropoda; class Insecta; order Coleoptera; family Chrysomelidae; genus Galerucella; species Galerucella tenella. The sequence continues at coordinate 35,042 of CAJUYH010000883.1, read as the reverse complement.
CAGCTCCGCAACTTCATTTACAGCGTAATAGCTCCTAAACTATAAATGCTAGGGGAAAAGTTTCCGAAGAAATTTATAGGAAATTCAGTTACCACCATTTTCAATTAATTATTGGCCATTGACTGAATATTTAGTAAAAACCATATTGAAAAAAGTTTGGAGCGCCATAATTAAAAACCTATGCGCTATACGAAAAAAAAGTTTGAAATAAAAAAGATGGCAAATATTATTATCTACAATAATGATCTCCACAATTTTTGTCGTACGATGCGCGGCTCGCGAGATATTTAATAAAACGTGTTTTTCAAGATGGCGGCTGAAGTGAAGCCGCCAACTTGGATTTACATTCAAGAAAAAAAATACCTGTTCCCGTACATTTTTTTCAGAACCTACTTTCTTGGCTGGGGCTCTTGGACTAGGTTCCGAGTCAACGCGTTGTTTTAAATATCTAATAAAAGATTCTGCAATTTCTGATAAAACCGTTTTTCTACTATATTAAATTGAATGAAAAACATTATTTCGCCAGATTCGATATATAAAAAATTTATCTGCACGCCACTGGGCGGCATTTGCCATCAGTGGGATTAAAAATACGGGTTATTGTTAGAAACACTATAACTCAGCCTCTTTAAGAATATAAAAATATTTAACAACTTAGATATTCAAATTCTGAAATTATTTGCGTATTTACTTCACGCTTCATCTATTGATTTATTCTGATTTTATGTTAACATAAATTCCGTACCTACTTCTGATAATTTCATGGAAAAAAGTAAACGTACTTCCTTGTTAAATACCATTGAAAATATTTTCCGAACTAAATAAAACTCAGTAGTCAAGGTTTTTAGACATTTTTATTTAACAAATATTACTTGTCATAACATCATCCAATTTTATTCGTAAATATAAATACAGGAAAAGACATTGGCAAGGTAAGTACTTGGAACAGAAAATAGACTACAGCTATATACAAAAGTCTTTCAAAAGTGGATAGAGTTCATTGAACTTGTCACGTTGTTTTTTTCTAATAAAAATCAAGGGTTAATTTTCAAAAGAACTACTTAATAAATACTTAAAATTTACTAGACTGAAAAACCGTCTCCGGTTGGATCCAAAATCCAGGGATAATTATTTGGGCACTCCATACAAGTAAAAAGTCGTAGTGTTTCCCCTGGCAATTCTCTAGTATTTAATGGACATGAATTAGGTAGGGAACAGAAAGGTTGACCTTTAATGTCACATTTTTCCTTCCATTCAGAGAAATCTCTTAATGAGTTAATCTCAGTTGGGTTCTGTATCCATTGGATGATTTGACTGTTTGTCACAAAGTAAACATCATTACGAGCCAACATTTCTTCAATGAATTTATTTAATTCTTCTCTGAATTCTTTTTTGCTTTTCAACCAAGAAGCGTGGAAACTGAAACTTAAAGGAGCTCTGTTTGAATTGAAATGTCTGTTGAAATTGTGTCTCAAAAGTCTAGCGAATTGATCTCCAGTTTGAATGTTGGAGCACGAGTCAACCATGTGACAACCAGGAAGTGATTCGTCGAAAGTGGGATCATCACGTCTATCCAGTTCATTCATTACTATTTCCCAAACAGGGTGGCTTCTACTAGGGCAGTTATGAGCGTTACCGTTACATTTATGCGGCATTCTGAAGTAAAGAGTGTAAGGCCAAATTGGCACGCGTCCAAGAGATGCAGTAATTGAAGAATCGTAGATAAAGAATTGATCTGTCATCATTTCGAATTGTTTGTTACCACCTACTCTAAGATATGGAGCACGGACACCAATAATAGACCCATCGGTAATGTTGGCGAATCTTTCTATGATCAATCTAGCTCCTGCCATTTCTGCTAACCAATCGTCATAAGAGCCTTGTGACCAGTAGTTAGGATCTTCTTTGTGTGTCAGAGAAAATACTGCGATTTCGTGACCGCGCCTATGAAGATCTTGTACTGCTGAGTAATTTGTGTATTTGTGAGAGACAAAGAAGTTTCCTTTAATTTGGCAACCGTTGGGGTTTAGTCTGCTACCTGAGAAAATGTCGTCGTAAAGATCAATGTTGTCGATGTTAACAGCTCCATTGAATGAAAGTGTTATCATTTGCGGTACGTTGGAAGGTTCTAAAGAGCCTGGAATTCTCGTTCCGTCAGCTGAACAGAAACAATCTGGAAGGGCGCACTGAGTTGGATCACAGTCTGGTGCACGGTTGGGATCAGTGTCAACATCTGGAAAAACAGTTGTTAGAACACATTCATATTAGAAGCAATACTTTCAGGTTATAAAAATCATTTACTGGCTTTTCAATGATTCGAAATATTTTGTACTCTGTTTGACACGTGTTTCGATAACCAAGTTATCGTCTTCATTGCAAAGTCATGGTAGCCTGGGTACCAGGGTACAGGGGTCATAAGGGCAACGAAAAGGAGAATGGAACGACCAGGTCAAGGTTCGTTAATGCCTTTCATTGGACCAGAACCCTTCTGCGGTGTCGCGAAGTCGACAGTAAATATGGTCACAATGAAAGAGGGTGGCACTGTATAATGGTGGGTAATCTCACCTGGACAGAGACAGGTGAAACAGTTCATTGTAGGACATACGCCAACTTTTACGGCAGACGTAATAAGCAGACAGGAAAACTGTCAAAGCCGTATTAGATATGTTGATAGGACACTGTAAGCTTGACAGGCACGCTAATGGGGTTGACAGACGAAACTATGTGCAGATTTGTCACCTAGAAGAGGAAACTGCTGAGCACATCCTATGTCAGTGCTATTACCTGGTGAATGTGCGGTTTCTTGTACTAGGCGATGAGAAGCCACCGGCAAGAAATTACATGGAAGATTCGGTCTCAAGGATGATTGTCAATTAAAAAAGAGTCGAGCTGGAGAATATAAACTGGATTGAGAGGACCACAGGAGATCTGAAAAGGTCGCAGTGGATCTAATCTATCGTCTTCGAGGATTGGTGGTGAACAAAGGAAAATCTTCGGTGTCTGAAAAGGTTAGCTTGGTTATCGAAGCCCGCGCCAAACAGTGTAAAGTTTGTGGTGGCAGAGTTGTTATGGTGGTGTTGCATCTTGTGTTCAGTATCGTTAAAAACATACTGGGCTACTCACCACATGCGTTTTCATCAGATTCATCTTTACATTCAGCTTTTCCGTTACAGAAAAGTTCTTTATCGATACACTCCTCATTACCACACATGAGTTTTCCTTCTGGACATCTCGGTTCATCTGTTTTGAAGATTGGTAAAACTTTTCTTGGTTCTAAAATATTTCATTAAAAATTGTTACACTTATAAGAAATACACCAAGTTGTTAATCGTTATCTGTACAGGTTGTTTGTTGATTGGCGTTTTTTGTACATTTGTACAATATATACAATTGTTTTTAATTACATCGGAAGAATGAAATAGAAAGTAGGCACATAACGTTCTTTACAAAAAAAATTATTGGAAACAGTCTAGTTGTTATTTAGTTTCTGTTGGCAACATTTATTCGACTTCAACACATTCTGATTCAATGCATTACTCCCTCGTCACAATTAATTTGTTAATATAAAAAAAACTTCTGAGGGAAGTGGTAATGTGAAAACTATGAGTTTGTAACTGTAAGATTGTAGTCCAAGAGGCGACCGCCGTGAAAGATAGTCAACCAGAATAAGTACCAAAATATATTTGATAAATTTTTGAATATGAGATGAATAATAAAACAGTGGTCTGGTAGTCTTCGACGTGTATTTTACTTAAGCATACTTTTGACTAGATAAATAAATAATACTTTTGTACAATACCATCGTCAAGTTCCATACTCTTCAGAGCCTTCAGGTTTTCAACTTATTTTTCATTTAATATTTAGTATATTTTTTCCTCAAAACAAAAGTAGGCATACTTTACTTGTCATTCTGGATGTTAAGTGGGTGAAGAAACCATTTTATTTTATAGTTCAGTAGTATCAAATAGCTTATGATTTTATATTCGAAGTAATCCACCACAAGTTTCCTTCCATAAACTCAATAATTGTGACATTCCTCACTTACCTACAGTTACTATTAAAATATTTCGTCAGTTTTGAGTCTGTAATATCCGATAACTATCTGGTGCAGAAAGGAAAGGACCAGAGAGGTAAGTGGAAAGGTAATTATTATGAGGAAAAAAAAAGAAGAAAAAGGATTCGAGCACCAATTCGATGGTATACCTACAGATAGACAGACACCCTCAAAATGTAAATGTTTGAGCAGGAATTGTTGGAAACCATATCACTGGTTCCTTTTTCATCACGAGCAATTTAGCAATTTAAATAGCGATTATTTTTGGTACTAGGTACTCCAAAATGATGTAATTCCAAGTTTGGCAAATTCATATCCTGATCAGGAGAACCTCATGTTCCAGTGAATACGATACGGTTTCAGTAGGTGGAGCACCACAACATTACCAACGCAATGTCCGGCAGTACCTAAAGTTCGTTTCATTAGAGAACGGACCACTGATAGTGATGAAATGTGCGAAAACAATATGGCCGCCTGTCGGGCAGTGGCACAGGTGTTGGGGTAAGAGACTAATACCAACAATAAAGGGCTCTGGCAAAATGCTTCTGTTCGGATGTCACAATGAATGTAAAGAAGCTTTCCGTTCTCTAATAAAACGGACTCTACCTCGATGCATTTCCCAATTGGTGGGTAGAGAAAATAGATAGAATGACCAGCACGTTCACCTGATCTTACATTTGGTACAAAATTTAAACGATTTGAAAGAATAACGCTTGCGACTAAGTCGTTAACGTCAGATATGTTATAAATAATGTCAAAAAACAATTTTATTTAAGATTTGAATGCTGCTACATTGATAAATGGTATTTGGCACTAAAACGAAGAAATTTAAAAATAAACGTAGACAAAACGAAAGTAATGACAATAGAATATGGGGAGCAAGATCAATCCAAAAACAGACGAGAGGCCGGCCAAGGAAAGCATGGAATGATGTAATTGTAGAGAATTTAGCGAAAAGAAATAAAACATGGACAGTAGGAAATAACATGGCAAAGAACAAGAAACAATGGGCCAATTTTATTTATAATAATTAAACATTACACCTTAACACCTACGGGTATACTAAGGTTTTTGATTATATATATATATATATATATATATATATATATAAGACGATGGTGTCCAAAATAGAAGAGTAAAAGTGGCAACTAACCCCTATATAATTAACCCTTTTAAGGATGTACTTTCATGAAAATATATCAATTAACGTCGGTCGCATATCGTATCACACCCTGTATAGTGAAAGCCAGCAAAAATAAAGTACCTACTAAAAAAAATTATATTTGCAAAAGATATTCCAAACAATCACTCTGCTACAAAGAACTTGTTTAATGTGTTAACTTTTAAGTATCGTTTGAATCGTATTTAAACCAATAAATCTAAAGGTTTTATACAGCAATATACTATGTACATATAAACAGTTTTATATACGTATTCAAAAGATTAATATTTGAATTGGATTATTTGTCTGATAAAAATTACCAACAGAAATGAAAAGTCGTTTTTTAAAAATACAGAAAAGAAACAACATGCATTTTTTATGCAACATCAAAAGAATAGAACAATGTTCATTTTAAATATTTTAAAAACAAATGAATGGAAAATAAAATAGTTAACATAGATTACGACAACATAAAAATAATGGTAAATAGAGTGAACATGCCTACGAGAATATTGTCAATGAGTGTAACAAGAGTTTAAAAGTATCAACAAAATAAAAGTTTTCTGCAATAAACTGAAACGATCCAAATCAATCAAATACTTTGTCGAAAGTGATATTAATAGTACTGTTTGAAATTTGAAATGCTACTCAAAATAACTAGTTCTTTGAGTTTAAATTTTGCCTAACTAAATATCTAGATATGTTTGAGTGAATAGAATTTAATTAGAATTGGAAATATTTTATATAAGTGTCTGAAGACCGCTTTCTGTTCTTGCAACATGCAATATTCTTGATCGAAAGCATGCGTAGACTTGCCATTTTAAGCTCTTGTCAAAATCGATATGGTTCGATTTGAATAGTCGCTTACATGCAGTTCTTCAGGAAAAGGTGGTATTTTTTTTTGTTACCTGTTGACTGAGTACATTCAAATGCAACATAAATAGGAACATATCAACAATTTTTTTACAAAGCTAGTTTATCAAAAAAATCTCTATCATATGACACACTAAACTAACCTCACAAATAAACTTTAATTTTTATTTGTAGGTATCCAGATTGGAAATTGCATATTGCAAGAAAAATTGCGAACTGTGAAGCGAGCTTGAAAAACTTTGTGTAAAAAAATGTTTTCATTGTAGACCGATCCTTTCTATCATTTCTGTTATGAAATGGTTGTACCTACTAGCACAATGGAGCTGAAAATCCAATCTAATTCTAATTTGATGATATGAATAATCTTATTGTGTTGTGTGGATCATTTTAATTTTTTGCAGATACTCCGAAATGTAAAATATTGTTAAAAAGATTGGTGCTATTTAACGGGGTTATTGAAAAGCATGCAAGCAAAACAGGTTAATAAATTAAACAAAATATGTGCAATGAAACAAAAAGTGTTAGTACAATATGCAGTGTAAAGTGAAGCTGGTGTAATAGAACAGAAATTTTATTATATAAAAGCATCGGAACCATTATAGCAACTACTTTCTTAATACAAAAATATTTTTTTATTATAGACTGAAGGCATATTATCCTTAGGAATAAATCTTTTAATATTTGTGTGACCCAAACCAGCTAATTTTTTATAGCACTACTAAATGCCTGGTTTTTATTTGAGATTTTCAAAATATATTTCACTTTCGGATAAAGTCAGTCATGTGAAGTTTTCTAAATATCTTCTGTATGTTCCTTGTCGTGTACTCATTATTCTTTTTGTTAATTTTTTGGGAAATCAAACCACAATATATATATGTTACCGTGAAAGACCGAAAGTAGTGAATGTCAAGAACATTTCTTAATTCTATTATACAATCGGACTTTCACCGGTATATGTCGACAAACACAAATGAGGTTCGGTGAATCTCGGACACTGTAGGTCGCGTTTTTAGACGGTTCCAGCCCCGGCACGTCTTCATCTCAAGCACTGACTGACCCGCAACCTGACACGTCTTCATCTCAAGCACTGACTGATCCGCCACTTAGCACATCTTCATCTCAAGCACTGACTGATCCGCCACCTAACACATCTTCATCTCAAGCACAGACTGAACTGCACGAGCTAATTTCTTTAAAAAGAGTAGCTGCAAAAGAGAATCTTCTACTTCAAGCAACAAAAATGTTGCGAACCTCAAAAAAAAAGTTTCCTCCTGCCCAAATTGGTGATACCGTAAGAATTCAAGTCCCTGATGTCGACCGTGGTCGTACAGACCCTCGAAATGTGTTAGCGGTTGTTGTTGAAATAGAGGATTCAGACTTTTATAGATTAGCTAACAAAAATGGTACCTTGAAGAGAAGCAGCTACTGCTAATTCAGACAGTGGAGGGCAAGGCTATACACGTTGTAACTGCAAAAGGAAGTGTTCCACGACTAAATGCAGCTGTAAAAGAAAGGAACTTTTGTGCAATTCGAAGTGCCACGGTAGTTAAGTTGTTGCAATAAATAAGATATTGTTCTTATTTTTTATATTTCATTTTATATTTTTATGTTCTACTGTTTGTTTTGAGTTCAACAAAGTCCTTTTCCCATATTATTTTAATAAATAAAGACCTATCGATTTTTTTGTTTTTATTTAAAAAAAAATACACCATCCTGAATGTCGACAATCGCCGGTGTAAGTTAGAAATAATGAAATTTCAACAATATTTCGGACATACGTCAAGCAACGTTGAGAATGTTGACATTCACCGGTGTATCTCGACTTTCACCAGATTTCGGTCTTTCACGGTAACATATATATAATGAAGAGAAAAATATCAGTATCTGAATGCATGCAGTCGAGGAGGGGTGAAAATTGAACGATTTGTGCAATTAATACTATTATTTGTCAAGAAACGAACTCAAAATTATCGAGTTAAATGGGAAAAAATAATTTTTTGCGTGTTTAGTAGTGTTTGAGAAATTCAAATTTTTCACAAAAAACTTGAATTAAAAAAAAATCACTTTTCAACAAAAAAAATGTATCTGCCCGTTCGATTTTAAAAAAGCTACAAGCCTACCTAGCTTGTCAATTCTAAAAACATTTCCAGAGGGAATAATAGAAAGGAGTTAAATCGAGGTTTCACATTTTACTAGACAATTTTGAGGTTTAGTGAAAAATTTTATTTTACAAAACTGTGGGTTTTTCTATTCTACAACAGATACGATGGAAAATAGTATTTATGAAATTAATCGTGAAAAGCCATCTTCCTATCTGTTTCAAATCCCTTCTTCCCTCTTTTACTGCATGCATGTTTTTTCTACACCCATTTCGTTCACACCATTGGGCAGTTTTTTTGAACGAAAAAAGATAAGTGGCCATTCATTAATTACGTGAGAAGGATTTTGACATGCTTAGATCATGTAAGAAGACAGAGATTCCTTGGACTGCCGGAACGATTTGACTTAAATAAAAGATTTAGGCAATAAAAAATAGGGCAAGTCAACATGACGGCATGCCCTGGGGAGGTTAAGTCAACATGACGGCATGCCCTGGGGAATCTGATGATAAAAATGAGAAAAATTTTAAGCACAACACGTAATCATTTATAGTTGATAATTTTTTCTTTTATTTTTTGGGAATGAAAACCACAATAATGTTTTTTAATTTTTTATTTCGACGTTTCGGTAGCGTTCCAGCTACCTTTGTATTGTGGTTTTCATTCCCAAAAAATAAGAGAAAAAATAATAAATAATGCCACAAGGAACTTACAGAAGATATATAGTTGATAATTTTGATTTATTTATTTTTTCCATATTGTTTTGATTGGTATTTTGACCAAATAATTGTTTTTCATAAGGGGTATTGGGTCTGTAGGAAGTGCGAACTAAGGGATGAAACACCTATTCATATATTCTGCTCATGTAAGAACTTAGAAGGACTCAGACAGAAGCATTTTGGAAAGGAAACTATACAACCATCAGAACTACTTAAAATCCCCCCAAATAAGCTAGTGGCCTATATAGAGGACACGAAACTTTTGGAGTGGAAGTAGATAACATTGGGAATGGTACAATGACTTAGGTCAAGTGCCCGGGCTGTTGAGCACAACCCAAACGTTTGAATGAATGAATGAATGAAGGGGTATTGTCAACTGTCAGTTGGTGAACAAGTCCTATAGATGCCAACGCTTAGCTCTTGAATATCCATTCCCATATTACAAATCGCATATTCCTTTTTATAAAACAAATATTCTGCAAATATATATATATTCCCCTTCCCCCAAAATAAGGGCATGTTAATATTTTAAGAACTTATCCTTCTCCTTGGAACCCATACGTAATTGAGAAATGGCCCCTTATAAGCAAATATTATTCTATAAACTTTCAAACTAATTTAAACGTAGAAATACACAATTAGAATGTAAGGTCAGTATCAATTTAAGAGTGACTGACTGATTATGTGAAATATACAGAAAATCTCAACTAAGTGGCACCCAAATACTCAGCTTCCTTTAGCTTCATATATTTCTGTTATTGGCTTACTCTCAAGTTTATCGCAAGTTGTGACCTTTCCTTTCCAGTCACATGTCTGTTTATCGATGTCAAACGCCAATCCACTGGGACAAGTGATCTGTTTTAGACCGGATTTTGTACACCTGTACGTCAAAATTAATTTTAATAAAAAAATAATGATCAAGAAATAGTGACCTTTAACACGATCATCAATATAAAAACAAAATTATTCAATCTGTGTCTTTGGTTAAATTTCATCTCAGATTTATTGATTCAAAATGGCTAAGCACTGCCACAGACATACGGTACTTGTATATTTAGAACAAAAAAAGTTGTTTGTGCCGTAGATTGGGGGGTGGAACAGCTAGATAGAAAGAAGAAGTAGCCAAAGTATTTGGTACACATAAGTACCCACAGTACAAAAAAATATAAATAAGCAAGTAAAATATGGAAACAAGTGGAAGAAGAGAGAGAAAAAAGTAGTACTGGAAAATTTTTCAACATAATAAAAACAATTTTTTCCTTGGGCATAAAAAATTTACGAGATTTGAACCAAAGTGGGACATTGGCCAACTGTCTTAGATCGGTATTGATTGAAATAAATATAAGCATAAAAGGAGAGCAGAAGCAACATTTTGGGAACAGTAACCTTTTGCTGCATCAGCCCAATACACTATTGGAAGAAATAGGTAGAGTGGGCAAAACGAGAAGATCGAATTGTTACTCCTTGAATACTGTTTTCCATAAAATATTGATAAATTGTAAATTGTACTGTGCATTTGTCTTAAGCAATTGTTATTGAGTATTACTAGTTAGTATAGTTATAACGTGATTTTTTTTTGTTCATGCACATTTGTAGTAATATAATATTTCAATTCGGTTATTTTCACTTTGGCTCTGATAAAAAAAATGTACAAATTAGTATACTTATTTATATGAGTTATTAAAAGTCACTATTTCTTCTGTTACGACTTACTTTCTATAATATCACAATTTTTGACATTGACTTTCCAGTCACAAGTTTGTCGATAAAGATCGAACGCAAGTCCGGTCGGACATTTTACAGCTGCTAGTCGAGTACGACCCCTAATGTCTGAATTGAAATCACACCTAAATTATTTCAAAAACAAAATTATTTAGTGAAATATCAAATAAGCAGTAATATTATAACTCTACTTTCACAAGTTTAAATGGTTTAGATTTAGTGGCTGTGAACTAAAACAGGGATATCCTTTGACCTTGGAATACTTTGGTAAACCTTTGATGCAGTGGCGGATTTAGGCTTAGGCCCGTGAGGCCCGGGCCTAGGGCAGTAAATTTTAAGGGGCGCCAAAAATTTTAGGACGACTTTTCTACCTCAACAAAAGTTAGGTTTAGAGGCTAGTAGTGAAAAAAATAAACATTTGTATATAAAAAACTCAAAAAACAATATAATATTTACGAAAGAAAAAGGGCGCCATATCGTCTCGGACCTAGGGCGCCATCAAACCTAAAACCACTACTGCTTTGATGTGATGATGGGTTGAAAAATTCATAGAAAATTGGAATTAAAAAAAAGTAAACAAGCCGTTGGCGCTAGTATTTCTGTGATGTGTAACGCAAAAATTGACATGTGGTATTCTGGAATCAAATTGTTTGAATATGTAGCGTTAAGCATTATTTTTAACAGTTATCTAAAAGCAATGAGCTTATTATTAATATTATATAAAATCACATCTTATTTTTGTTTAGACCACCCTGTATATTCAAGGTACTAATAATGATAAACGATAAAAAGGTTCGTTTTATAAAACTTTTAAGTTGCACATGTGGACTTCGGACCAGCTTTTGATCAAGTTTTACCCATATAAAAAACATTAATTTTTTGTTATATCTTAGTAATATAAATATTCTGTATTGTCGGGTAAAATTTTCAAAATTTTATGAACAGAGTGATCTTAAAACTTAAGCCATATAATTAGAACATAAAATGAAATAATTCCAACGTAAATATCAAGTGGGTAATTCAAAGATGAGATTATGATATGTATTAACAATGAAACCAAATTATTTCTCGGCGTTGGGCGTTGATAATTGAATTGCGAAGGCTGTAGCCTAATTGATACTACAGTTTGGAGATAACAAAGCCAGTTCTCTGGGCTTTGTACTTTGTAAGATCCTTATTAAAGTTTAAAAAAAACATTATACAGTGGGAAATTTTGTATATGAACAAAACGAATAAATTTTTTGAGACTGGTCCAGATTTTGTTCTAGTTTGAATAGATCAGTTATTGAGGTGATAGTAGAAGCGCCTGCGTCTAAATGCAACGTCAAAACGCAACGAAATTTGCTTTCATTGTCCACGAGATACCTTGAAATTAAATTGTTGAATGTCCCTTCTGCATTTCTGTGCTTGTACATGTTATGATGGGGTTTTCTTTAAATAGAAGGGCTAACACAAACTCCATGATGATTTCACGAACTAAACTGCGAAGTGCTGACTGTTACATCTAGACGCACAAGCAAAACCACTGGAACGCATGCGATAGACGCTTCAGCGGCTGCAAGCGTCGGACGCATGCATTCATCGCACGTGCGAAACCAGGCCTTTTTTACCAAAATATGAGACAAATCGAAGTTGCCGTTCGAAACTTATGATGAAAAAAAATATGTAAAAATTCAAGACCACTCCTGTATGTATGTAATATGGAGGCAGCCACTTTTTAATGGCCATTTGACACTCCCCACAGGGGTCTCCATACGAGATAGGAGTATGTACACTTCCCACTGACTCACCCGGTGTATATATTTTTTTATTTGGTTTTTTAGGCATGCAAGGTTTTCAAAGGAACACAAAGTCGAACCACAATGTATGAATAATATAAAATATACTAATAAAATCAACGAAAAAATTCTGGAAAACTGTTTACCATTGTATAGTCAATACAAAACTGTCAAATTGTTAGCCTGGACGGCCATCTTAGTTCACGTGATCTGGATTTCCTAATTGTGATAAAAATAACCTAAAAGTTTTTGCTTTGGAAAGGCATTCCATCAATGTTTATAGTAACAATTTGAAGCGTATTTAAAAGATCTGCTTGATAAAAAAAAAACATTTTTAGTAGAAGCCACGCTTCGCTCCTGAAAACTTAATTAACACACTGGTGGTTGTGTGTTTTGTGCTTTATATTCGAAAAACCTGATAGCTGAAACATGCTCTGCGTTTCAGCGAGGTGGAATTTGTGATGAAAATAGCATTTGTATCTGAGAATGTTTCTGAAAACTTTTAAATTGTGTCGCCAACATGCGGGGTTTGCGACTAGCAATAAACGGAATAATCGACAGAATGTCAATTTATATTTATTCAGGGATTGTGAAAGTAGAGTAGTAATAATAATGATTTGTGGAAATAAAAAATGTATGAATGCAGACTGTTTCTGTTCTGGAATGAGTTAACGATAATATGTCCAGGAAAAACAAAAATATTGATTGTAAATGAATTAGTTAGAAATTTTCATACCTGACTACCTCTCTACAGTCTGCGTTACTGCTTTTTCTGAAATATTCATCTGGAGGTCTATTTTCACAAAGTGATTCAACTGATTGTTCGTTTCCATCGTCCCCATCATCATCTTGCGCATAAGCTGTCAAAAAATTATGAAAAAACATATAAATACTATAGTAAGAATTGCTGTGGCTTAGTTCATGTCAAAATACGAAAGTTATCAATAAATAATTATCATGAAGCAATGGCAATACAACAATATTTAAAAAAAATCGGCGCCTAGCGTTTTGAATACGGGAATATTATATAAAAATGGCCGGTCTTGTAGACGAAGGTGGTCCAGAATTGTACTTTGAATTGTACCAACATTTTACTCTGTACTGAAATTGTGTACTTTCAACTAAATGAGAAAATAAAAACTATTACAAAAACTTTATTTTATTGTATAAATACGTATTAATGAGCGATCATAACAACTTAAACAATATATAGATATTGGTTGTAAGTGAGAAATCTGGGTCAAAACGAAAGTAAAGATCAAAACGGGTTTTTTAACCTTTGCTAGTAGACGTTGCGTTGTTTACATAAGCTATTTTGGTTCGTGGATGGAATGCTGTGTAATTTTCCCACTTTTGTAACAAAAAATAATCAAAAATTAGATCACCCCACTTCCAATTACAATATTTTCGAAACATTTATTCAGATAACATTATATTCTTGTCATTTGGCCAGGGGTGTTGCAAAATAAACTTTCAATAAATCGCACGTGCCGAATGAAAGCAATTAACAGAAAGTTTTTAACGTTTCATTTTTATAAGTAGCACCTTTTATTTGAAAAAAAAACTCAATGGTGCCAGTAAGACAATATTAGCTTTTTCGGTATCAGAACTAGTGAGCTATTTCTATTATATTATAATTGACAATTGGTTTTTCATATTCATTCGAATAATCCATATATCCCAGGATGTCTATTTACTAAGAAGAGAGAGCACTTAGGAGGAAGGACTCTTATAAAGTGCGCACAAATACCGTATTCACTGAAATTTTCTTGGCCATCGTTATCACAGGTTTCCCAGAATCTATGGTTATGAAAGTTTATTGAACAGTGATAGAGTTTATCATTTAACATAAATTCCTTGTGGAAATCATGGCAACACTGCGTAGATACGGAGAGATTAACTGCACCGCTGTGAATACGGTTTAGCGGTAGCATGTGAGCAGCGACAGAGAGAGAGAGAGAGAGTAAGCACTCAGACCACAGATCTATCGAGTTAGCGAAGAGAAACCCATGAAGATTTATATCTTCGGTATGTTCCTTCGAAATGGTTTCCGACATTGCTAGCACTGTCAAATCAACATTCCAATATTAAAATCTATCGCTAAACATGCGTGCAAACAGGTCGACTTGACAGGTGTAACTGAAGAGAATATAAAAGCCAAGAGATTCTTATACTTCACGGTAGTTAGGCAGCACTGAAATATTTAACAAGCCCCTAGATCAGATCTAGGCTTGTCTGTCTGCCCTTGGAGGAAAAAGTTATGAGAATACTCACTGATCACGGTACATTGAAGGAACATAACCATAAAATTGACATATCTGTCGGGTGGGCACGGAAGATGAGGAGCAGTCTCTCACATATTATCTCCGAATACGAAGTGCTTCCCCATTGGAGATATAGACTTCCATGACTAGAAAGCACAAGGGAATATATTTCCAAGATGGACCAAGTGAAATGACTGTTGCGACCGATAAGAAATCCTGTTCTCTTCACATAAGAAGTAGAGCCGAGAGCACAAATAGTGTAAGGGCTTAGGTGACGAGTACTTAGAGCCTCTAATTGATATTGAACTAATAAATGAATGAAGCGCTGAAGTTAAATCAAAGATGTGACGTTGGCAGAAGTATCTAGGCACATTTGAATTTTTGGAGAATCTGTGAGTCGGAGACGAGAATTGGTTCATTTGTTGGGAAATAAGACTTGGAAACCAATTGATAGTGGGTTGTTCCATAGTACCTGGATGGTAACAAAAGGAAACCCACAATGTCCAGGGATTGACTTATACGGAACATTCGCAAACGTTGTTCGCATTATATTGGTTGCAATTAGAAATAGTTCGTTTATTCATCACCGGAAACATTGAAGAATATATTTTCATGGAAAAAGCTAATTCATTAGAGGAAATTCTCAAGGATACAATTTCCTATGAGAATATGAATTTTTTTTTATTCTGTTATTTAACGTCGGTCTATTTCTGCGACTGAGGCTAATCACCGACGCAGGGAGCACTCTACCCCTAGTGTTCCAACCAACAGTAGCGTTCTTTAACGAGCCCAACATCCATGGACTCGGGACCTCGGTTTTACGTCTCCTCCATAAGACGGCATATCTACATTATACCTCGTGCTCATTGGTATAATGCCTGCGAGCTGTCATATGCTAGTCCGCTGCAGGCTGTACGGGCCCTATACGATGGTTTTCCCTGGCATGGTCGTCACCCATCCAAGTACTAACCATGTCCGACCTTGCTTGACTGTAATTATCGCATCAAACGCGTTCCACTACAGTGCTGGGTCGTCGCACAGAATATGAATTTAGAAACAAAAAAAATAACATATCCTCATATTGATAATCAACAATGCGTTATCAATAATTTCCAAATAGGATTTAAAGTATAGTAGGTAGTGAAGTATATATAAAATGTATATAAAGTAGTAAAGTATAGAACAGTATATCCACCATCTGTTTTTAAACATTTAATGATTCGTCTATTAAAGTCCTGATCAGATCTGCAGTAATTTCCTAGCATGCTTCTGTAATTATTGTCCTTACCAAATGATCAAAGATAATACAGAGAAAGTAATAAAAAAACATTATTTTTCCATTGCATATGGAAAATTATCTGATAATAATATTCAATTACAATCAACTTTTTTTTTTCAATAACAATTATTAATATTTCGAAAATCGAAAAATGAAGGTACTTTACTCTTGAGTAAGATCAAAAAAATTTTAACAAACTTTGTAAACAGCTCAAGAAATTTGAAATCTAATGATTTTATTCCATGTATAACTTTTTATACAGAATAAATTTATTTCATGAAACTATAAGAATAGAAGAGTTTCGCAAAATATGGGTCCGATTTAATTGGGATACATTACCTATATTTTATTGAATTAATGATGTATGTTTTTTTTTTGTAATTAAAAAATTATGAAGCTAGTTTATAATTTAAACATTTTAACGGTGTTGACACATGTGTATTTATCTAATTATATTCTATTCTATACATGTTTGTTTTTCATTTGAAAAGCAAAAATATGGAACCTGTATTGAATTATTTATTAATTGGAAGGTAATATTTCACACAAATTCATTAAAATTGCGTCACCGGATATTTATAACGTTTAATACGTTCAATCTTAAACAGTTAACATTTTTACTGTTATTTAATTATTTGTCTACATTAGCTACTGGTAAACAATCATATAATTCATACAATAGGAAGCGAGTCAATAACATAACTGTTTTTTATTAATAGGTCACTCGCTACTAGGAGTATTAAATTACAGCTGTAGATATATACAAATAAATTGTTGAGAATGTTCATATGGAATTATTACTTTGGATTAAACATCCCTAGCCCTTTTTATATTTGATATTCACCACGCGGTTAACATTTACTTATTTGCATGAAGCAGGGCAGCATGTAATGTTTTTTCGAGGTAGTTATAAAAAGTTATAATTTCTTTTTGTATACAATTTTGACACAATAAATCTAAAAAACATTTTAAAGCACTTCCTAATTTGATTTTGTCATGTCGCTACTAATTTTCATTATACTGTCAACTCTTCTATTACTAGCTACAGAGTTTCCAAGATTATATTTAATTAATTCAAATGCTACAGTCGAGAATATAGGGCTATTCCTTTTATTTGTAGGTATATACAGTGTGTAAAAGCCAAACGGAGTTAATTAATAATTTGTGTTACTGTACGTATATATTCATAAATAATACAGAAACTCGTCAAATTTAAGTTACTTAGTACTTGGAATTTTCAACATGAGAATGCAATCCCTACCTCCAACCTCCTTTGAATAGATAGTATTAAGTGATACCTTCCTGATTCCTTCTTAAAGGACTGGAAAAAGCACTGGATTGCTACATCAGGCGGGTAGCTTTATATAATTCCCCCCTGAGCATCCATCAATATGCTTATCAAACTGGCAAATCAACAGATTTAGCTTTACACAACCTTGTTGAGAAAATCACAGAATCCCTTAACAACAAGTAGATTGCGGTGGCCATATTTCTTGACATTGAAGGAGCATTTAACAATGCACTACCGACCTCCATTGGTTCAGCTTTGACTGAAAAGGGCATCAAACCAACCATTACTGTTTGGATATATGCCATGCTCACAAATAGGACAGCCACTACATCCCTTCAGAACGAGACCATCAGCTTTAAGGTTTCCAGGGGATGCCCACAAGGCGGAGTACTATCTCCCCTACTGTGGTCTCTCTTGATGGATAACTTGCTTAGCGATCTCGAAAGAGAAGGGGTAGAACTGCAAGCGTATGCAGACGACCTTGTCATCTTGGCAAGGACCAAGTCAGGAAGGGTAGCATATAATATCCTCCAAAAGACGTTGGACTGTCCACAGTTGGTGTCAGAGGGAACATATGTCTGTTAACCCTGGCAGAACTGTAATAGTTCCCTTCACTAGAAAAAGAAAGTTGGAGGATCTTCCACCACTTTCCTACAATGGTGAGGTTATTCCATTTGCAGCGGAAGTAAAATATTTGGGGATAATCCTAGATAAGAAACTTACTTGAAACGCTCACTTGGAAAAAGTTATCCATAAGGCCAGACTATCTTTGTGGACATGTCGCAGGATCTGTGGAAAATCTTGGGGCTTGGGACCCAAACAAATCTATTGGATATATGTGATGATTTTTAGACCAATGATCACATATGAAGCTAATGCCTGGTGGCCAAAAGCTTTACAGCGAACGGCCCAAGCGAAGCTCTCTGGTTTACAGAGACAGGCTTGTCTGGCAATCACTGGTGCTATCAGCTCCAGACCGTCAGCAGCCATGGAAATCCTTCTGGACCTACCTCCTCTCCATATATTTTTGGAAAGAGAGGCTAGATGGACAGCATACAGAATTGTACATATTTCTAAATGCACAAATCAGGCTTATGCAGAACGAAGCAGAATACTAGCGGACAGTGAAAGTCACAGTATTCTGGGAATGCCTCCAACAGTAAACTACGACCTGCCTTACACCGTCCTAATTCCAAATAGAGATGAATGGGTCCTCCGTAAGGATAAACTATTAAGAGCAGAAAGCTGTTGGTACACAGACGGCTCAAAAACACCCTCAGGCTCTGGTGCAGGTGTATACGGGCGCGTACCTAGGACAGAAATTTCAACCTCTCTAGGATCCTATGCAACCGTATTTCAGGCGGAAATTTACGCCATTGTTTCATGAGTGGGGAGAGTGGAGCAAGCCAATCTCATACATAGAACAATAAAAATCTTCTCGGACAGCCAAGAGGCTTTAAAAGCACTTAGCTCTCGCCGTGTAACGTCGAAATTGGTTTTAGACTGCCAAAAAGGACTCTCCTCAATAGGAGAACTCAATAAAGTATTGCTGGTCTGTATCCCTGGCCATTCTGGCATGGAAGGAAACGAGAAGGCAGACTTTCTTGCAAGGGAGGGTGCCGCACGTGTTTCTATCGGACCAGAACCCACGATTGGCATCGCAATAAGTTTTGCCTAACAAACACTAAATACCTGGACAGTAAGAAGAGCTTTAGACTTCTGGCATAATTTACCAGGATTGGTTTATTCAAAGGCTTTTATACATCCTTGGAAGTATGTCTCCAAACAAATGTTAGACCATAGCAGGCATGAACTACGTTGTCTAACAGGCCTTTTAACAGGCCACTGTCATCTGAATCATCATATGCTAAAACTTGGACTGTCGGAAGATCCGACTTGCCGTCTTTGTTTGGAAGATGATGGAACAGCAGAGCATATAATTTGTGCCTGCCACGCCGCGGCTCGAATCAGGTATCTGATGTTTGGCAGGGTCTCTCTCTCGCCCTCGGACCTGAAATATCATTCACCAAATAAAATAATCGGCTTTGTTAAGAAGCTGAATTTGTTTGGTGAAATCTGAATAGGTGTGAGCCACAATAGACTCTTGAGAGTCGCAGTGGAGGGCCTTATAGACCCACTCACCACAAACCTAACCTAACCTAATCTACATCGTTAGAGAGAACAAAATACCCAACACTTATTTCCCGTTTATGACTTGATAATAAAAAAGTGTGCAGAAACCATAAAAATATGCTTTTTTGATAGTATCCATCAAAATACCTTAAAGAGTATACGTGGCACGGTGGCAACGTTAGTTAAGAGAAAAACAAAAACAACACCATCAAAGCGTTAATGTTTGGGCAGGGATTGTTGGGAACCATACCATTGGTCCCTTTTTTCTTTGGAAAATGTACATCCTATTTCAGGGAACTTTCTAGTTCCAGTAAATAAATAAATATGGTTTCAGCAGGCAATGGCCAGCGCGATCACTCGATTTTACATCATTAGATTTTTTCATCTGGGGATATGTGAAGACCTGAACAAAACTAAACCTTTTGATTTAAATGATTTGAAAGAACGAATAACACTTGCTACTAGGTCGATCACATCTAATATGTTGAATAGTGCTAGATGCAAATTTTATTTAAAATTAAGATGTTGCCAAGACGTTCGCGGTGCACATTTTGAGCATCTGCTTCATTGACATTCATGATTTCTTCCCAGAGTTTTACATTTTATTATGTTTTTAATTATATTTTAGGCTTTGATTGTGTTGTATCGAATTTCCGTGATCACATGATTTCATTATATTATCCCTTAATTATTGCAATAACATTTTTTGAATACAGAAGGAGACCTTTTAAACGATATGTCACAACCCTATACTTCCCATTTGAAAAAATTGGGGTTGTACCTGTCATTTGATAAGGTGGTCGAAATTAGTTAGAGATCGCATTTTTAAGTTCAAGAATGTCAATTGATAATACAAATTTGAGATTTTTCATAAATATGCACAGTAGCCCAAATAATAAATTTATTTTCACACACTGTATGTTTGGATGGAATGTTAGACAGTTCAAAATTATTCTGCCAATCCGTTTTAAAATGAATGGATAATTTATATTGATTTACGACGTGTTCAAATATATTAACGTTTCGTAGTGAAAAAAAGGGGCTTAGGGGCTTCTTTGATTATATTATGTTTCAGGTTGTTAAAATTACCATTTAACAACATAACGGGGTTAAAATAATATCACTCAGTTTCTTGTTGAAATTGTATCTTGTATATCAACTCCCTGCTTCAACTATTAATCTTTAATCCTCCTAATTAATTCACAATGAACAAGAAACCGCTTGCTTGCTACATAACATTAATAACCTCACCCTGTATTAACCTTGCCAAGCCTTTGAATATCTTAGCACGCAACATTTCTCTTTTTATATGTATATCTTACTCTCCCTCTCTGTATCTCAAACTGAGATCCGCATAATAAAACACAGGAGAAAAAGGTCAAACTTATCTCTAAATTACAACACTTGGCGTATTCCATACTATAATTGAATTTTAAATTAAATGACATTTTGAAAATTGATGAAAAAACATGATTCGATAATAAGTTTAATATTTCAACTATGTGACTATTATGCAATTGTATTCTAAAGAAATAGCGTGAAATGGCCTTGATAAAATTAGTGAAGAATGTGTCATGTCATTTACAGAGTGTTTCTTAAAGTCGGGAGGAGACGGATCATGAATAAACGAACTTTGTTCTTACCTATGTCTTTCATTTACGGACTACGATTTTTTTCTCTTGTTTTTGTTTTTTTATTGTTTAGGATTTTATTTTTCATTATTTACCACTGAGGTGACTACAACATAACCTACAACATAACATGATAGATAAACAGATTAATCTAGGCACGTTCTTTTATTCACTGGTAGATCCGCCAGTCGACCAACTGCGTTTTTATACTCATTGGTGGATTGGAGATTGAAGAAATGACGCGTTTATTTATTACTGTTGCATCAACCAAAATTGCAAACCACGTTGTATCGAGGGGGTGAATAAATTTGGTGGTTTACAAAATGGCAGCTTAACCTCAAAAAACTAACGATTTCTTGAAGCGGTCAAAGAAATGGACGAATTAATAGGAATAAATTCAAAATGTGGTAACAAGGTATTGACGGCGCCATTAACAGCATCGGGAATTGGAAAAAAATCATGTGGAGCTATCATATCTAGAGATCTAGAGGCTTAAATAACTACAACACTTTTCAATGTATCTTCATTAATTTCGTAAATTTTTCCTTATAACAACAATCAACTCAGAAATAGATTGTCAGTCATATGATTCAAACAACAACTGCGTTTTTTATGTGCCACTGATGACTCTAACATGTCGTTGCAGCGGAGACTGACGTCATTCAACCAATAGTGAATAAATGATGTAAAAAAAACGTGCCTTCTTTCTTGTCGGTCAAAATATTCCGAGCAAACAGATTCACATCCGACTGATCTGAACGGAATTACAAAACAGTTCAGATTTACTTCCTCCACCTCTAGCTAGATATAACAAACGAACGATTCAGGCTGAAAATAACGCAATTAACGGACGCAGCTATATATACTCGTATTTAGTAACGAATCCAGAAAATACGCGATATTGACAATTTACCGTGTATCCTAACGCCAACATTAATCATCATTAAAAGTATTCCATCAAAACAGTTTGTTGAATTCGATATGATACATTAGATTAACGATATGGATATTTATGACAATTTAAAGTCAACTTGGAAAACAAATAGCAAGAGATATTTGAATCTTCTTCTATTTAAATTTTTCTTAACCAATGTAGGTCGTTAGTGCATTGTCAAATTCTCCTCCAATGTCAAGAAATATGTCCACCGCAAGGGATTGAGTGATTCTCTTGATAAGGTAACGCTAAATCCGTTAGCTTGCCAGATTTATAAGCAAATTGGAATTAAAAATTAATCAATTACAGGATTTTTTCATATTACCATTTGTTCAACTAACAATAAAGCTATGCTTTTTTCCATGGACATACTGTATTTATATATCATAACATCTGCTCGCCGAAGTATCTTTATTTATGATAATCATCTTCGATTTTATCAAGCACCTTTACCATCAAGAAATTTATAGCTAATATTCCTAAAATGATGATCATTAGTATTCTTGGTCAGTAAGCGGTTTCCAAGTTTTATTACTTTACAGTTAACCCACTATCGTTGGTTGTACTTGAAAATATGTTATGATGATTATGTGCCGTTGATATTTGTTCAAGTTCATTGCAAAGTTTTTGCAGTTACACTAATTATAAGTTTAATAGCATGCTTTCTAAGATGGTGGCGTAAAGTCGTATTAACCAAATTATAAGGAGATGGATCAAGTAAGAAGCTGTAGTTGAAGACCTCATATCTAACAATTGGAATATATTTTGTAAATTCAACCATTCGTTGTACAATATATTTTACTTTTTTATGACTCCATGTATATGAAATTAACTCACATTGTTTTCCTTCATACCGAGGGTATTATCAATCGTTACAGTTGTAAGATGAATATTTTTTTAACTTCTTTCACATTTTCTACCTGATTTAGTTATCAACAAGCCATAAGGAATGATACCTAACGACTTTTACCGCTCTTTAACATGATCAGGGTATGTTCGTTCGTCCGAGAAATTGCCTGCTGCTCACCTTCTCACGAGTGCCGGTCAAAATTCGGACGTCGTAGCAACTTTATTTTGCAGCTGAGCACATGGAAAATGAACGTGAGAAGCTTAGGTACGTTTCTATTAATATATTGGCGACAAAGAAAGCGTGCTACATAAATTTGGATTCATCCTTCACAAGAAGCCCACTTATGCTCTTTCTATCTTTCAGTGAAGACAGAGTTGGTTACTAGACCGAGGAAACATATGCACAAAATGGAAGAGTTTAGTGATCCTATGTTCGGATAATGTGAACTATGGAATGGAGCATTTACCCACATACTTTGCTTTTGTGAAAGCCACAAGGACTTAAAAAGAGGCTTTGGAATGGAAACAATAGAAATATCTTGAGACTCTCCAAGTTGAACCAGTGGTTTATATAAAGACACGAAGCATCTGGAATGGAAGTAGGGAAAAGGTACAAAGATTTTGTTGGAATGCCTGGATAACTCATGATTCAATCTTATTTCGTCAAAATTGTACTGATCATACTACAAGAGATAAGCGTGCGATTCGACACATTTAATTAATATCTGGCAACGCTGTGTGAAAGCAAAACTTTTTTAAATTGATTTTTGACAAACTTCACTTAAAATATCAGCATTAAAACGCCAGTGTAAAAATGATCAAATCACTGCAGAGGAGGAGTAACTGAAGAAGTCTAGATGCTATTGATGAAACATTCGTTGCTGACAGATTAGATAAACATTTTTATCCTGTTTGATTTTTAGTAAGCACCGGCTAGCAGAGAAGCACTTTATGGTCTCATATTCAGTCACAATGTAGTTCCAACAAGTACCAGAAAATGAAATTACTGAAAGTTTTCAATTTTAAAATCCAATACTTGACTGGTGAAATTTTAAATATTTCTTGTCGCTTAAAACTGTTTCAAAATAATATTGTAAACTAGTACAGTTATGCATTTCAGTCAAAAAAATACATGAACCAAAAGAGAAAGCAATAATTTTATGCATCGATTATTCTAAGACAAAAACATGAACCATTCCAGTTTTTTTTCTTTTTTGTTGTAGGTATTTGTCATCCTCAACGAAGAGCAACATACATTTATTGGGTTTATTCATTGGTGCGTGCCAAAATATTCAGTGGTAGAATGAAAAACAAAAATTACTTGTGGTATCTACCTATATTACATTCTTAAATGAAACTAACATTTTCTAACGAATTCCACTTTAAAGGCGGGGGCGGCCACTGCGAGCGAAACGAAACTAAGCTAAGCGAAGATAAGTTTCCTGAAAATCAGCTGTCGTACTTCCAAATGCAGCCGCGGCCACTGTAACTAAACTAAACGAAACTGCTAACGAATATAGAAATCGTATCTTCGTTTCGTTCGTTTTAGCCCGTGTCAGATTCTAGCGAGGTTTTGCCCATTGTTAGTTGATAATCGCACTTGTCAGAGGACACATATTTAGGAAAGTATTGCAAGCAAAATTTGAAATTCGGTCGCAGTGGCCGCACCCAACGTAGTTCCGTTTAGTTCGCGTTCTCTTCGTTTCGCTTAGCTTAGTTTCGTTTCGCTCGCAGTGGCCGCCCGCCTTAATGGTAGTTATTC
Organism: Galerucella tenella; assembly: GCA_910591685.1. Lineage (NCBI taxonomy): Eukaryota > Metazoa > Arthropoda > Insecta > Coleoptera > Chrysomelidae > Galerucella > Galerucella tenella. Next base: position 10,492 of record CAJUYH010000883.1, on the reverse strand, counting down.
CGATATCTGAAATATTATCTTCAGAATGACAGTGGATACATTTGATGTGATGCCTACTTAATGTCTAATATTTTGACTAGACCAAATAGTGACCTATCTTGTGATTGACTTGATACACCTATGTGAATGAAGAAAATAATAAGATATGATATACTGAAAAAACTGGGGAAATACAAAATTACAATTCCATATGCTAGTAATATGAAAAAACTGAAAAAACTGGGGAAATACAAAATTACAATTCCATATGCTAGTAATATTATTAATAATATCTTCAACAACAAATACAATAATTTCTTTTGACAGAAAGCGATGTAGGTAAAAAATTGTTGAATGTGAAAACGGAAATATATCCATTAAAAAAGTCTGGGATATATAAACTTGATTGTCCAGAATGAATTGCTGTTTATACTGGTCAAACCATTCGAAATTCTGAAATAAGACACATTGAACCCTTACGAGCATACAGATTAAAACAACCAGATAAATCACATTACGCAAAACATCTACTTGATACTAAATATTCATTAACACCCAACGCAGAATTAGAAGAACTGCATATTTTTTATAAGAAGCAAAAACTAGATTTCCTCGAAGAATTGGAAATCAAAAAACACTCAAGAAACCCACAATATGAAGTCGTCAATAAACAGATAAATCTAGGGAGCTCTCTACTATTAAATTATCTTCTTTAGTAAAAATTGTAAAAATCCGCAGGTATAGTTTCCTATGGTTTCCTATATCATTGATATTACCATAGGGCACATAATACCTATTCTTCAATATCTGTAATACCATTTCTTATTATTTTTTCTATTCATATATATTAAGTCCAAAACAAGATGTGATCTAGCCAAAATATTAAACATCAATTATGCATCACATCATCATCAATTATGCATCACATCAATCAATAAATTATGCATCACATCACTTTTCATTAAGGGGAATCTATCGGCAGCGATTTGACAAAATATCGAAGTATTTTTGGCAAAGAATTTTGAAGTAATGGATGCATTGAAAATTAAGAAAAAAATATATCATGTAGATTAATGTTGAACTTAGAGTTCTCATCGAATAAAAACTTTGAAATGCTAACCAAATTTTGTTGAAAAAAATATGAAAAATACACATATTAAGCAAAGTTTAAGCCCTTGTAAAGAATTAAATATGGATTGAATGGAAAAACTAATTTATAAGGGGTCTAATTTGAAGCTTTATGAATACTATATAAAAATCTCAGAATCCTCAAATTACTTATGACCGTACAATTCCTTATTGAAATTCGGTTGCTACCACTAAAATATCGGATAAAAATCCATCTCTCGCTTTTCTATCCTTCTATGACTGACATTGTCTCTCTGTTTCGGTAGTCGCGTGCCGTTCCATTGTTGATACAACGCTCGCCGGTCTCGGCGGTCTCCCAGTTCAGTACTGACGAAGCTTATAGTGAACCAAAATCCGCTTGGCTACCTACATGTTGCGGAGCTTTCATATTTCTAATAAAATTGTCGTTATGTGAACAAACGTGAGGACGTAGGGAAACAAAAAAATATACAAAGCATAATTGTGCAAGGTCGAATTTGGTAGATGCCCCTTAAAGTGGAATTCTTTAGGAACATTTGGTTTCATTATAAAAACGTAAAAATAACTTTGTTTTTATACCTGCTAACCTTCTTTAATGCGTTAATACGCAGTGTCTAAAAAGACAAAGGCCATCAAGAAAAATAAAAAATGTACGAGGACCATTAGGGAGTAAGTTGAAATAAGGTTGAGTATTGAATACTGATGAAGTTGGTAAAAACTTGAGTTGATTCCAAAGCTTCATTGACCTTATCATTAAATCGACAATACATTTGGGTATTTAAAATTTCCAGTTTAGCAACTTGAACGTGACTGTTGAAAACAATGTGGTATTTGTCACGTATTTATCGTTGTAAAAGAACTACAACTTTTTAAATTTGATGATTCATCGTCTAAAGAGGGAAAGAAATGTCAGAGACGTGTATTAACCGATCCAACGAAAGTAGAATCTATTCGAGGATACAGAAACTATAAAAAAGAAGTTTTTTGTGAAAGGAAGGAAGTAAGTGCTCAGCATTCAAGAGAAATTATCAAAAAGGATAAAGCCATACGTTTTTGTACTATATCTAGGGCACAACACCTATAAATATTCTGAAATTCTTACCGAGTAGATAAATATGAACTGTAGGAGCCTATAAATATTGAAACCCAAAAAAGCTATTTTTGCTTGAGATGAGAAGAGGTACTTGAAATGAGTATAGAACAATGAATTATCTCCAGACAGAAAGGACTGGGAAGCAGTGCCTATAACAGCGAATCTCGACTGGTACACTTATGGCTCGAAAACAGACTCCGGAGTGGGAGCCGGAATATATGGGGTACAAGAGAAGATCACGATCTCTCTAAGCCTAGGGAAACATGCTACTGTCTTTCAGGCAAAGGTAATGGCGGTGCATTGCTGTGCAGAGGAGTTGATGAGACAGAAGGTGGATAACCAAAGAATCGTCATCTACTCCGACAGCCAAGCAGCACTTAAGGCGATACGCTCATATAGGATAACATCAAATCTGGTGTGGGGGTGTCGGAAGGCCCTAAACAGACTAGGCAGTCATAATAAAGTGACCCTAGCCTGGGTACCAGGCCACCAAGGAATAAAAGGCAATGAAAAGGCTGATGAAATAGCCAAGCAGGAAGCAACGGAGGTTGGGGCCAGAACCTTTCTGTGGAATTGCAAAATTCCTAAGTAAAGAGAGCATCCACAAATGGATAAACAACCAGGCGTTGCGCTAGTGGTATGAAACCCTAGGACAAAGACACGCAAAATTATTCCTTAAAAGCCCTTCGACAAAACTGTCACACGACCTACTATGTCAAAGTCGAGAAACGACGAGGATGATGAGAATGCTGACCGGACATTGTAGGCTGAGGAAACATATGCACACAATTGGCCTAGCAGATGACAGCCTATGCAGGTTCTGCCAGGAAGAAGACGAAACCGCGGAGCACATACTCTGTGAGTGCGAAGGCCTAGCAAGGGTGCGGTTTCACTTACTCGGAGAAGAAAAACCGAGGGCAGAGAGCTACGCAAAGGAGGCGGTATCCAGGCTATTAAGTCTAATGAAAAGAATAAAGCTAGATATTGAGCTCTAAATATGGGGAGGACCACAATAGATCTGCAAAGGTCGCAGTGGGATAGGACAAAAGCCACTCCAATTCTAATCTAATCTAATCTAAGGCTTATGCGTATGAATTGAATTATATGGAGAAAAATTATCACCAAAAAGAGTGGATATGCGCAATATATATTAAACTAATAAAGAGTGAAACTAGAAAACCAAAATACTCAATGGAAATAGATGGCTTGATTTGGCATTTCAAAATAATAGAGAGCGATTGGATTTCAAGTAGTACTATTTGTATTTTAATAAAGTACCAGTACGAAAATTGAACAATAATAATGGTAGTTTTAATGAGCGCGAGAAATATAGGAAATCAAAGGAATTGATCAGCTTACACGCTAAGATTGCATTATCGATTTTTTTGGTGATTTAGATGCTTTGAATTGTAACAGTGATGTTTCAAAAATATAATGTTCGCCCAAAAAATTGAAACGAATGCGGCTCAGCTATGATCATATGATCAATATTGTTTATGTTTTAATTCAAGAACATTTGAAATCTGTTAATGGCTGTTTTCTCCGCTTTCAGCTTTCACCTTCTTGAATTAATTGAGAAATTTCAAATAAAAGTTTGTACTAATAATTCGAAAATATTCCGGGCGCTATTTAAAAGAATATTTATATATTATTTATAGAGGCCAGGCAGATTTACTGACGCGGCTAGCATTTCGTTGCCGATGCAATGAAACCAGCCAAGGTAGTGAATCTGATTCTCTGCCGTGTGAAACATATAATTTTTCCCCCGATTATTATTTTTACAGTGTGTTTAGAAAAATTAAATTAAAATGAAAACTTTTTCATAACATATATTTCTCGCAATTCTCAACATTTTTAATATGTTATAGTTTGTTTCAAAAAGTATTGGAATGCAATAATCCTTTAACAACCAGATGTTTATCGCATATTACAGTGCTGTACTGAATTCTGAATATTTTACAATTTGATAGTAACTGTTTAGCGGGCGAGGAAACTATCTTAGTTTGAGTACAACTCTGTAATATCCGATAAACATCTGGTTGTTAAAGGATTATTGCATTCCAATACTCTATGTACTTTTTGAAACAAACTATAATATTGGGCATAGTGGAGTAAGTATGTATGACGTGAAGTGATTGTTTGATTCCATGGGCCTGCATAAATCACATTATCATTTCAGTTACTAAATAAAGTCTGAGTTGCTATGTACCTTTTCTGAATTGTTTATTTGAAAATCGCCATATTTTATCCGTTCACCTCAAGATTCAATTGGTTGGAGAAAATATTAATCTGTGCTTGGAGATATTTTCTAAAATAATGGAAGAAATGATGAAGAAATGTCAACTTTGTCCGAAATTGAAGAATTGGCAAAAGATGCAGGATATAATCTGTTGTTTACAAAATCCATAAAATTGTATGGAATATTTCTTTGGATGTTCCTATACTATACAGTATCTTGGTATAGTTAATGTATTACACAGTGACTAAATTTACTAGATACTCGGATACTCACGCAAAGCAAGATTTAAGAAAGGAAGAAAAAAATGATTTTTTTAATGCCTTTGCAGTAAAAATGTTATTTATATCATCCATCAATGTCACTTAAACTGACGTTTGTTGCCAATCGGATAAAAATTATTATTTCAGATGCGCAGGCAGAGATTTCAAAACCCCTCCCCTAAACCATATGTTAAGTGAAAAGTGTATAATTATGAGATAAAACGACATTGCATGTTCACGATTTCTCTACCATTATGGACTAAATAAGAATTACTTCAACGAACAATAATGTAATAAATATGTACCAAAAATATGCATTATTCAAATATGGGAAGTTAATTTATGGAAAAAGTCGAATATGCGTAGTAGATCACCCTGTATAATCGTCATTTTTAGAGAAAGTTTCAATAATATTAACTTCAAACAAAAAATCACATACCAAACCATTTATTATATAAATTCCCGTTATTGGGAACTATTTATATTCATAAAATAAGAATATTATAGGAATTATAGTGGTACTTACCGACAGCGAGTATTAACAAACAACACAGCCATAGTCTTTTGTCAGCCATGCTTAAATTTCAAGCACTAGCCAAGAAGTGATCGCAGACTTTCGTTTTATTTATACGAGTGCTTTTTTTCACAATGCGCTTGCTCAGGTGAACAGTACTACTCTTCGGCTATGTTAACTTTCACCTTCTGTGCACAACTGGAGGATTCGTCGATAGGTGACTCTATATGTATGAGTAAGAATAGTATAAATATATAATGTGAGATTGTTGTTTTTGATTCTTGTAGGAGAATGATCCTTGGAACTGCCTAGTGACTCCGACTTGAAATTACAGTGTGGATTGGATATATTCGTAAACGTTGAATCATTATTCTTATTACAATAAATTATTAACTAAGAATTGCAGTCCTATGAAGCTCATATAATAAAATGAAATTAAACTTATTGCTATTGGTAGCATATGCTATACATAGGCAATAGCTTACTGTAAAATCGAAAAAGAAATACAATGCGTGAGGAAAAAATATTGAAAATACATATACCTACAAAACTAAGAAAGCTCAACAAATTCGTCTAAGCGGTTTTTAAAAGCATTTACAACATGCACAGAGCACATTGTTGATTTGTTAGAAAGAAAATTCTGTCTACCTATATTATAGTTACAAATATTTTTTTTTCCAACTTAGATGGATGTCCCCGTAAACGAATAAGAGGATGTGAAGTGAAAATGGGTGAAACATTAGCACCAAACATGTTAAGTATAGCTCTAAATAATACAATGAATCACTACGTTTTCTGCGTTCACTAAAATAAGTTAGTTCGGCTTGAGCAAGCCGTTGCTGATAACTAGGTCGTATTCGGCGTAAAGATGTCTTGTGGCTAACCTTTTCACATTTTCAAGTCTATTCTGATGATATGTTAAGATGGGACACCATACCGGTCTGTAGTATTCCATAAGTGGACAAACGAAGGTCGTGTATAATTTAATAAATGTTGACGGTGACACTTTACCAAAAGATTTATATAAAGAATCTTTTTGAGAGGTATAACTCTTCTTGCATACTGAGAAAATATGCTCAGACCAGGGCAAGTCTTTGTTTATAATAACACCGAGGTCACATTGTGATGATACGGTCATTAACACAAGAAATTTTGATAATACATTTGTATATTTGGGTATTCTTGGAGTGTTTTGTGGCTACTAACTAATATTGGAACAATACTTGAAAGATGATTTCAAATTAAAAATGTTTTCATCTGATATTAGAACACAAGATGTACGAAACGTTAAATCTGCTGAAAATGTTCCAATTCACTCACTATTGATACTAGTTCAACTTGGAGTAGTTACGATTAGACAACTTTACGTTTTACCAATTGAAATGATTTAGTAGCGGAACTACCGATTCAACTTTGATAAAGGCGGCCGCTGCTAAAGGACGAGCGGCAGCCGCACATATGTTTGAGCAATAATTATTTTTGTTTGTTACTTTCAAGTGCCTTATTTTCAGTGAATTTGATACAGTTAATAATGTGCATGGCTGGAAAAACTGGACTGGAAAAACAATTCCTATATTTTCGTCACTAAAATTATAGTGTTAGTACTGTAAGTGTTACTGGTATTTACGTCCAATAGGGTGCTAGTGAAAGAATATCATTAATGAATTCCAAAGCTCAAAAGCTCATGGAACTTGAGAAAGCAAATCCCAAAAACGCGAAGATTCTTTTTTTCCGTCCAGAGGCTTCTACTAGTAGTTAAAGTGAGTCAAAATAGCGAAATTTGAATTATCTTTTCATTAGAGATTTTCTAATTCAAGTTAAAATCTCGAAAGATACGATAACTTCGTTGCAACTCCGAGCCAGAAGTGAAGAAAGTATTATGAATGTAATTTATTGGAATTATCAAAAATAAACCAAGCGAAGGGCATTTTAAAACTAAATAATATGACTCTCAAAAAATGAAAATCAATTCTAGAATTAAAGGTCAGTATTTAGAATACAGAATAAATAGAAAAATATCGAAATTTAAAGTTAAAGCATGTTTTATTGGAAAGGACACTCTCCTTAAGCGAGTAGGTACCTACCTTATTTGGTTGTAAAATGTTTGTCGTGTATTCGATAACGTTACAGGTGTGATATTTTGTATAATTAAGAGATTTGCAATATCTCCAGGAGATAAATTCAGAGAAGACTGAAATGGTGATTGTGTATGCCAAAAGATACCATACCAGCAAATTTTATGAAACCTATGGAGTAATGTATGTGAAATTTCAGTTGTTATGGATCTACTCGAAGGAACAGTCTGCTTCAAATATCTTGAACAACTATTTATTTATAGTGAAAAAAGTTTTGGCAAGAGTAGGAAAAGCATGGAAAACTTTTGAATTCTCGAACGATGTACCAAAGAACTAAATATAAAATAAAATTAGATTGGGAGAAATGAAGGGGTAGCAGAAGTCGAATTACAAATATGTAGGTATAAAAATTTTAAGGCATAGTTACGAGAAGAGAGACATTCCAATTAATATTTTTTTTGAAAATGTTCCTTAAAAATATCTTCAAATATTAATTTATTTGAACAGCAAAGGACAATTCAGAAAAAAAAACAGCGCAAGCTACGAACAATGATGAAATTGAGAAAAAATGAAATAATTAACTAATAATTTTTGAATTTAAGCTGTAACAAAAATGTTTCTCACACCTAAAAACTAACGAACCAGAAATTGAAATGTATACCAGTGATTTTGGAATGTAGCTATGAGTTGCATTTGTGAAAGGACACAAAAAGATCAACTTTAGAGAAGAGTCCGGATAAATACACAATGAATGGTTCAAGGATACTTCTGTTATTTAACATTAAAGCTACAAAAACTGCATTTAAAACGCGAAAGACAATTTCAATCTTCGACAGTATAAATGGATTTTCCTTGAAATGTTTATAAGATTGAAATAGAATATGATGACCACACGTTTGAAAGTTTTAAATGGCTAATTAAATAGAAATCTAACTTAATCACATTTTTATCAGTGAATGTACAATGAATTATTAACGAATTATACTAATTTCACAAGCATCGAAGTATCAAACACTACTCAATTCCCACAAATGTTATCGATAAATGTATTGATTTTTGAAGCACTAAGGAGGTCATTGAATTTTTAGCTGTCTATTTTCCCAATAATTCCATTTTTTTCAGGGTTTCGTAACCTGAGGGTGAAAAACGAACCCTATTATGAAACTTGGAATCTGTCAAAATTCAAAATATAAACACACGACCAAAAATAAACCCTTGCCTCAATTTTGGTAAAAACTGATTTAATACTTTTCTAGTTATTCAATTTGTTCAATACAGGGTTCGAATTCCGACACATTTTATGAGCCCATAACTTTGAAACCGATTAAGATATCGAGAGGCGGTTTTGACTGAACGGCTTCAGGAATTAAAACATTTTTTTTTTCACGCACTTGCCAATTTTGTATTTTTTTCCCTAGACTACAGGAAAAAACTTGGTTATTTGGAGATCTATAACACTTTAAATGAAGCACCCTGTATGTTTTTGTACCGTCGGATAGGCTGAAGCTTCTACTTTTAAAAAAAATATATGGTTTTATAGCAATTTGAGGTGTTCTTAAGGAGCAGATTATCTTTTAAAGATTTAAATTCGTTGACTACAGTAATTCCGTACATTTTTGTCAGCGCATAACTTCTGAACTAGTCATGACATCGATAAGCTAAGCGGCTTCAGGAATTGGAAATTCCTTCACGCTGTTGCCAATTTAGTATTTTTTCCCTAGACTCCAGAAAAAATCTTTTTGGACATCATTATATGGATTAAGTTATTGTTGTTGAAATCAGGTTAAACAGAACAGTTTATTAAAAACAAAATACAAAAAATAAGTACAAATTATTTGTGGGTATGTGCTCAATTAACCTACATAAATTCTTCAATACAAAAGTTGTGGAATATGACCACCATTCATGTGAATACATTTATGCAAGCGTAGTTGAAGATTTAAACAAGAGTCTCTCAACATTTTTGTGGTTGAATATTTTCTATAACGTTTCTTATGTTTCCTTATGTTTAGCTTCTCGATGTCATGACTAGTTCAGAAGTTATGCGCTGACAAAAATGTACGGAATTACTGTAGTCAACGAATTGGAGTCTATCTTTTAAAGATAATCTGCTCCTTAAAAACACCTTATAAATTGCTATTAAACCATATATTTTTAAAAAGTAGAAGCTTCAGCCTATCCGACGGTACAAAAACATACAGGGTGTTCCATTTAACATGTCTAAGTTAACATGCTTAAGTTATTCATTCCTGGAGTCTAGGGAAAAAATACAAAATTGGCAACAGCGTGAAAAAAAATTCTTAATTCCTGAAGCCGTTCAGTCAAAACCGCCTCTCGATATCTTAATCGGTTTCCAAGTTATGGGCTCATAAAATGTATCGGAATTCAAATGATCACCCTGTAATTGTTCATTCATTGCTTATAACGAATTACGTCACAACCAAACTTGTACTCTTTATCAATCAACATTTTTTTTTATTGGGAGATTGTGGTTTTCCCCTATCGTCGAAAACCTCATCCTAGTCAGGCCTTCGTAGTATAGAAATGTGTGCTGAAGCCAAGCCTGGATAAAGGCTTGGACTCAGGTATTTGTTGAGTTTCCAATGCCATGTCAGGAGCACAGTCAGGATCCTGAGTGTTCTCTATTCTGGCTCGATAGGTATTCTGTGAAATTTGGCAAGGGTATTTTGATGAATCCTGCCTCATTTTTGGCGCCTTGTTCTCGATACTGCTTTCACAGCCAAGTACTGATATTTGATAAAAATATTCCAAATATCAAGGTTTTTTTAATGACTAGTCTATAGGGGAATTTCATTCAAATTACTTCTTGTTATAGGGTTACGAATACTCGCTTCTGCTCAAACTAAAAAGGTCAAGTGTATTGCGCATGATTTAACTGTATTCTGCGAAACTGAAAATCGACTAAAATACCAATTAGTCAAGTCAATTAATTATTGTTTTTATCGGTTTTGTTTACCATATTGGTAAGTAAAATAATTTATGTATTGGATTAATTGTAAGAATCCAAATATTTAAATCTGAAACGAAAAACTGTTAAAAGCCGCGTTTGGTATGATCCTTCTCGCGTGGTATATAGGTATACTATTTTAATCACGATCTGCTTAGTTACATTAATTTCAAAAATATTTATTATCATAATTTATTATTATTATTATTATTATTATTATTATTATGTACACCTGAACGAATTGAAAAAAAAAATTA